>JAGTTH010004457.1:0-96787 GCA_022606485.1 Agraylea sexmaculata | reverse complement strand
ACTCATATATTATTAGTCTTTACGGTGTACGTTTACAGCGACGCACGTATATGAATCCCAAGCTTAATAGCCCAGTCAAATTAGGGTTTTACCTCGGAATTTAGCAAAGAAGCTGTAAGGTTTCCCTCGCCAACAACTTCCACTTAATTCTATTTTAGGCTAGATATCAATACCTAAACTACCTTATAAAACTTGTATAAGTCTTGCCTCTTCTCTTTTACCTCTTATAGCCCAGTCAAATTAGGAAGAAAAAGGGCCAAACCTCGGAATTTCTGCTAAGAAGCTGCAATTTTGCACACACCTTTATTTTGGTATTCTAAGGGTGGTCTGAAAAATCAGGTGACGGGTTTGGAAGTTATTTGAGGTCACAGGTCACAATAATCATTTTTTTCACGATTATCTCAGTTTCTATAGCTCCAATGATGTTGACATCTAAGAAAACATTGTAGACAATCAATTTTTTTTTGACTGAACTAGAATGCTTGAGGTGATGATGATAATAAGCTCACTTTTATTTATTAGAAACTATTTGTTGGTATTATGTAGGGCACGAACTTTTTAAGGAGGTAGTAAATGAAAAGCCTGTTAAGCATGCAAACCTCGTTTTTCATTGAGTTGTAATTATGATGGTGATAGTAATGTGATAAATAATATAGTATGGGGTGACTTGAGGTGATATGAGGGTGTTATTATAATAGTGGACGAGGGGCGCCGGCGCAAGATGAGCTCACCCTGGTTGAAAGGCACTGCCGCCGCTGACGTTGGCAGCGCCGGACGAGTCGCTGATCATTCCCCACCATCCCCTTACACCATCCCCTTATACCTTATACCTTACACCTTACACCCTCACATCATCAGGACCACCGCCCTTCGACCACCGTCCCGACGACCTCCCCCGTCACCGTCCCAATCGCACAAACAACTAGTTATATTGAAACGTGATGTTGTGAATCCGCGTTGTGCTCAAACTATTTACAAGTAACAATAAATCCATCCGTTGTATTTATTTTATAAGATGTGGTCCGTTGGCGAACCGGAGATTTGCTCCATAGGAATGGTGCATCCCTCGAACAGCTCATCGTCAGGTATATTATCTTCATTATTTAACCTGTGTGTACACAAAGCAAGTACTACTGCCCTATATTTGCGCACAATTGATCGGGCTAATCCAACTCTCGGGGTTGCGAGAACCAACCACCCGACCTGACACCCCCTGACCTTATCTTAAATTACTTACACCAGAACAAGCTGACTATTTTTAATTATAATTTACTATGCATTGGAAAATTGACAGTTTTTCATTCATTTTAACATAAGTCCTTTTTGCCCTCTGGCTTATGTATTTTTCACAACACGTATTATTGTATAAATAAGTGTTTTGTTTTTTTAAATTTAAAAATACATATCTTATTGTTCCTTACTAGGTGTGTATAATGTTTGGTATAATTTTGTATTTTTTTTAAATACAGGGTGGACTTGAAATAACTGAGAATATTTTACGGGGTGGTAGGGTATTGTAAGAATAAGCGAAAAAAATATATTATTATATTTTTTTTTATATTTTCACCATTAATTAATAATTTTAATTACGTATAACAGACACAATACACACGTGACAGTCACTACTGAGTGCTTCAGAGAAACAGATGATGACTTTTTTTTAAATATATATTTTCAATTATTCTTGCGATACCCTATCATCCCCTTAAATATTCTCAGTTATTTCAAGTCCACCCTATATATATTTTATTTCGTTAATACAGCATATATTACCATATCAAAATATTTTAATATATTTTCTTACTTCAATAATAAAATATGCTCTAACCCATTTTACGCGAATACAAAGTACATACATATTATAAAATATATACTATTCCAAAATTACAAATCAATAATTATTCTTCGACGTATTTCATAAATATGAAATGGTTCCAAATTTCAATTGCAGCTCTGTCCAATTTAATCGTCTCAGTATTCATCTTACAATCCATAAAATCATAGTAAACTTCGATTGGAATTTTATTAATATTATCCTTTATAGCTTTGCATATGATTTTATCCTCTTTATTCGGATAGGATTCGCACAAATATTTATGGAATTTGTATTCCCTGATAATTATTATTTAAACATATAAATGTAATTGATAATTCAATAATATTTTATTTTTGTATTAGTGACTAAATTACCTAAATTGACTGCTGAATGTTAAAAAGGTCATGGACCAAAATCACAATGTCGACTAATATACATTAAGTTTATATTCTGGTCTATGCATCTATTCTATTTTTTGAGTTGATAAGTTGCCATATAATAATTACTTTGAATCCTCGATATGAGTTCGTAGTTCATTTCAAGGAGATTAAAACCATTAGATCTGCAATTTACGGCTGTATTTTGGTCTGTTATTTATACTTACATGAACTGAACACTTTTACTATTTTATCAGCATCAGATGTTATAAATCTACGGGGACAGGATGACCCAGTTTAACTTGTATGCGTGGCCAAATGCGACAATATTGCATTCAAACTTTGCTACCCACTTTTTATATGTATTTATCTTAAAATACACAACTGCTGCTTGTTTTATACAACAAAAAAAATCTTTGATATTAAATAATTTATATCATAATTGGAATAATGATTCTGTAAAACTATCATTATACAACACATAAACCAGTTAAAGTGTGTTTAGTGCTTTATATATTAAATTTAAATAATCCTGATAAATACATTAACCAACCAACTTGTGCTGGATTTGGATTATTTGTTGTATAATTATAACGTTGCATTATGTTTTCAAAATAATTCTTTATACATATATATCTCTTATGTAAAAAAACAGTTCATAAACCAAGGGGAGCATCGGTCTCATAAATGTAAAAATAATAATTATAATTTTAAAAAAACAATGATGATTCACAAAGGAACTTTGACATGATAAACAAATCCCATCACACAATTCAGCATAACAAAAACATATTAATGAATCTTAAATGAAGATGTCTTCTTTCTTTTTCTTTTCTGTATGATTCTTTTATCGATCAATAATTATACAATATATTAATTACCTAACTTATCATTTGTATTTTTAAAAAAGTTTGTGCATATTTTTTTGGATATTGATGCTTTTTATCTTATTTGTAAATTTATTTTAATTAGTTAGTCAGACATAACACTGTTTTGTTACATTATTTAGTATAATTAAATAGTTAAATATGTTATATTAAAAATTTACAGGTATAATTTTTTTATTGATAATGATTGATTAAGTGTTCATAAATAATTATTTATATACGCCCCGAGTGACTTTTTGAGACGATTCTTTTAGACACAACAACGTGTTAATTGTCTGTCGGTGATCTTAACTATTACTAGTTACACAGGTCACCGACTTAATAAGCAGTATTAACCTTACAATACAGGAAATCAGAGTAGACCTGGATCAAGACGATCGATCGGGATTTTATTATTATCTCCCGATTATAACCGATCAAATATTTTTTTTGCTTGCTAAGGATTTGAACCCATGACCACAGTATCTGTAGCCACTTTAAATATTTTAATAATAATCTATTCACCTTGAAAAGCGTTTGTTATATTATGTATTACATTGTAATAGAGTGGAACACAATACGAGTGTCGTCCATATCGATATCATAGAAAGCGATATGTTGTTGATGATGATGATGATGATGACACACACAGTAACCTTCACAATAAACTGCCATAGTAATTACCCAGTTTCAGTACGACCTTAGCTTAGTTTACTTTTTGATGGCGATCTAAGCATACATGAACAATGCCTACAAATGTACTTATACGTAAGTGTTTAACTTTTCAAAGTTCACTCGTTTCCTCGAGTTGATTCGATTTCTAAATTATAAACTTACTTCAATATTATTATTGTGGTTATTTAACTTGTTCATGACAATTTTGGCATGGAGCGACCAAAAATTGCCACCAATACCTTTCTCGGTAATAATTGAACGTTTTATAATATAACTGTTGATATTTAGCCTGAGTAACCAATAGAAACAAGACCACTTTTACTTTACGACTTGTATACAAGGAAAAGGGGGTCGCTTTTCTCGTTTGTATAATCCCTCACATTCTTTCTTCTAATTTATTATTAAAAGCACTCATGTTAAGAAATTCGACATCATTATGAATAATCGAGCTTCATTGCACTCTATGGAAAAAAAGAAAGAGCAATATGGGTTCAAATCCCGCTCAAATCATTTTTAAGTGGATTTGATCGGTTATTACAAATATTAATAAAATCCCGATCGATCGTCTTGATCCAGGTTTACTCTGATTTCTTGTATTGTAAGGTAAATACTAATTATTAAGTCGGTGACCTGTGTAACTAGTAATAGTTAAGATCACCGACAGACAATTAATTAACACGTTGTTGTGTCTAAAAAATTCTCTCAAAAAAAGACCCTCTTATGAAAAAGCTCTTCGGGGCGTTAATAAATAAATATACAGAAAAGAGATAGACATAGTACTACAATATTCGTTCGACTTTGGCACATCTCTGCTCACATAAAAACAATGAAAAAAAATGACATTTAATTATTACATATATTTTAAAATGCTGTTATGTGTATTTTCATATTTAATAATCTATCATTATTCTGTTCATAAAATATTCTACTATCGATTCTAATCATTCTAGTTTGTCAACACATTGAAATATTGATTAGTATCAGGTCCTATTAGTAATTTCTGTAAGTAGGATAATCGACTTTAAGTATATTTTATCATAAAATGAAACTACGCATTCAGAAGAAGAATATAATATAATAATCTAAAGTCGCCTTGACATTGCGGTTAATGCATAATACAACACATAAACTGAGTCCAACTTGCTTTTATTGATTTATTATTTGTTTTCTGACCGTTGCAATGCAATATTACACGTTATAAATTATCATAAATTAAGATAATTTATTAAACAAGTCAGTGGAAAACTTAAAGGATTTTTTTCTTTGGCGTGAGAGTCACAAATTATAAACAGAGAATAGAAGGCGCGTGTGACCTTGCATTATATAAATAATCGTTCACTTTTTTCTTAAACAGTCACGAAACTGTTTTTTTTGCTCATTTACAATTCCTTCGTGATGTTACAAGTACACATTTTGCGATGGTTAATTTGATATTCAAGTAATATGAATGGTTATTGGCAAATTTTCCCCATATTTTTATAGATGCAATCTCGAATTCATATTCCACGTGTGTTTTGGAGTCTTATTTTCATTTGACTAATCAATCACTCTTAAATAACTATTGTTTAAATGTATCTTAAATTATGTATATTTTTCAAAATCAACATAACCTCACCCTCTATGATTCTCGTACATATATTTTTTTTATTTCGTACATTTTTTACGTTAAGCGAATATTACTTATTCCGTAATAACTGTCGTTACACTATTTTTATTGAAATCTGCGATATTATTTTATATGTTGACAATCTTCTTATGAACTGTAATGGTGCTAGAATACAAGGGAAAATTTCAATGTTTATCTGGAAAAGAAATAATTAGGGAGTATTAAACAATGAAGTTTTATCTATAGAGGCGCCATCGAATATTGCGTCATATACAATAATTTGGCCGATCACTCATACATGTAAACTTTGTGTACACGCAATAGATTTTGAATTAGCGAGACGGCGAGGCGGTAGAAACACGAAGCCTGCTGGTGCCTCGCATTTATTGTCGTTATTACAAGTAGTAATAGCATCTCTATACATATAAACGCATTGGTATTAAATGAGACCAGAATTATGTGACAGAGTAGAAAAGAATTATATGATTTTGCATTTTAAATCGTGATAAATTTCTTTCGTATATATTTAAATATGGAAGGCGTTGCTGGTGGTGTTCGAAATTCAAATAATTATGAATTATCCATGACCGAAGCACACACTCGATACGAATATAGAAGAGAAGGTTTACGCAAAAGGCCACCTGTTGCATGGCGCCGACCTTTGGTATTTGGGAAATTGTGACTCATCTCGATTCCTGGAAACAGGCCACTCTTTGGGGGAGGGAAGACGCCTCCATGCGCAGGTTCCATGACTCACCGATATCAGGGGATGAAGATGCGTACGATTTCTAGGAAAAGTGCGATTTAGTCACGTAAGGGTGGGCGAGCAAAAGGAAGCATCGCAATGTAGGTATTATGAAACAACATGCTAGTCAAGGGGTGGAGGATAATGAGTCAGTGTTTATTTATTATGCATTTAGTGGTAGGTATTCCTGGTTAGTACCTGTGCTGGATGGCGCCAAGGGGGCTTCACTGCTCGACATCGAGGCTCCTTTCTAGGCGCCCCAATGTCGCCCTCGTCGCGTGCCACCCCCGTTTATTATCGAAAAGGGGATGAATGGATATACGAACTTCACCATATGAATCATTGACATTGTTTTTATTTACAAATTTATGCCCAAAATATATGACTCGTGAAAACTCTTTTAGTTCAATGAATGAAATATGAACAAATAACATCAAAGTTTAAAATTATACCAAAAAAGCCCCTATTTAAGCTAGATTAGCAAATGCTAAAAAAAACTTGATAACTATGTAAAAATGTTATTAATATGTATGATATTTCAGATAACATCAAACGATATGAAGATGACAAATATATTACAAGAGTTACAAAATGCAGAGACTGAAAATGAAAGACTGAAAAAAATTATTATCGCTAAAGATGCTCAATTGAATCAAATGAAATCTGAATTCGACAAACGAGAGAGGTAATTATTATTTAAAAATATAAAATAGCTTGGGTGTGTTAACAAGAGGTGGCATTTTACTATTTTCAGTATTGTAAAAGAGTACGAGGAAGAAATCAATGTAAAATGTAAGGAAATCGAAGAGCAGAAATCTCAAGTGTCTACATTAAAGCTGGAGATTGAAAACCTGAAAGAGGAATTAAGTATTGCTCGGATTAAAATATCCAGATGGCCCATCGACATCATTAAATCTTGGCCGTCTCAAATTGGTTTTTGTATGACCCGAAATATATCAACGTGGGTTAGTAAATTATCCTCATTATTAATCGGAAGTGTCGATGCGTTCTCCATTTTTCATTAATTATAAACGACTTATTTCTACATTATAGTAATTGATGGATTTTATACAGAGTGGATTTTTAATCGTTGAGAATATTTTAAGGGTTGCATTTATTGTATTTATTTAATTAAACAAGCATTTTTTTATCAATTACCATACAGAAGTAAAGCTAGAATTATTCTACCTTATTATTATTCCATATTTTTTATACCATATAGGTGCTTCTTGCTATAATGTATTTTTAGATTGGTTGGAATATTTATGATAGTTTTGTGTGTTTTATATTTAAAGCATTTGTTGTATTATGTAAAATAAAAATGCAATGGTTATCAACTATAAATTTATTCAATAAATCTATCTGACAACGATATGAGTGTGTCTATTTACATTTATCACAAAAGTACACTATCTTCAGTACTCTTACAACACATCGCTATTGTATTATAAATTCAATAAAATTGCCCTACAAAAAAGAGAACTGCCTCAACTAAATTGTATTTACCTATTACATAAAATTAAAATATCAATTCTCTCAAAAAATCATAATTGCTAGTGTTAAATGATTTTTAATGACCAATTATTGCTTAATTGTATTCAACAACCTATAATTTCAAAGAAGGCTTTCTACATTAAGATATAACCAAACTATAATATTTCATCGATGGAAATTATAAACTCAAAAGGCTGCGAAGGTAACGAATTTGAATTATACTAAGATGTGTGTTCACAACCTTTCTTCACTGTCTGGCGAGGAAGAGTTTACAAATTACAATACTTATACATGTTTTGATTTCAAAATGTATGTGAGAATGTAAAGATTTATTAATAATCACAGAACAACAATAAGGCCAAAAATAATCCTAGTTGGAGTTTAAGGCCCGAGGCATGTCGACAAATATATTAAAATCAAGTCTGAAATGTGCCAAGGTGAACAATTCTTAACATTTAATAAACTTTCTATATTTATTAATGTGTATATGTTTATAAATGTAATACATATTATTTTTTTTCTATATTGAAAAACAATTCTTCATTTTCAAATTCATTCAGTAAAAATGTCATCCAACATTTATTTACATTTTATATATACAGTGTGTGACTAATTTTAATTTATTCCATAACATGCGAAATAAAATAACACTGTTAAATTATTTTCAAATGATGTGGTCAAAGTGTGTCTTAAAACTTGGTACAATTTACAATACACTTACGTAAGAAAAAAATATTACTATTAAAAGCAGCTATGTAGAAATTACTCTTAATAAATTGTACAACAGTGGACTCAATGTCGGTTTTTGGTATTGAAGTGTCAACCACAATATTGGTTTAAAGTTATTAATAGATTACTATACAATATTATTTCATTCATATATTTGTTGAACAAAATATGTGAACCAATTTATTATTACTTTATTAATTTGTGCATTCTTTAAAACTATCACAATATTTAATTGAAACCGTGTTATAAACATAATAAACAAAGTGCAATAATCTACAATATTCAGTAATCTGCTGAAATATGTATTTAAATGAAAGTTAGAACAGTTTGTACATTCTTCAAAAATTATCTTCATATAAATAATTTATGAAAACATACTAAATTGGCAATTTTGGCTTCTTTTTGTGAAGTCTTTATGAGATTGGTATAAAATTCTTGTATTCAAAAGCTGAATAAATGTGAAGCGGTTTAAAAAACAATTCATTAATACAATAAAGAAATTTTAATACTCTCTCGTTTATATTGAAAATTTGAGATCACCATTATAGTTAAGGAAAATGGATGGTTTTTGAATTGTTACTGTTCTCCTTAAGTTTAATAATGTCAATTATCAGAATTCTAAAAGTAATATTTGGATGGCAGTACATCGGCACTATAAAAGCTTTATTAATAAATAATCACATTTCATTAGACTGATTTATAAATCAAATCAGTCACAGTTAAAATCCCTAAAATGGTACAACTATATGTTCGCGGAAATGCTTTTTAAAGCATTTAAAAAATTATAAAATACACTAAGCGACAAGTTTTTAAATCAAAAGACTAAATCACAGAATTTCGACTAGATTAAAATAAAGTTTTGCTGTGCTTTTAAAACCCAAATAAAATTGTAAAATTATTAATTTTTGCTGATTCTAGAATTAATTGTTGAGACTATTTAATACATACAATGTAATGAGTTTGGTATTGGTCACAACATTTTGGTCGAAGATATTTATAATATTTTTCATCAAATTAAAACCGGACAGTTACAATCCATGGTCTTTCATTGAAGTAAATGAATTAAATCATTCCAAAGCCTTCACTACCTTCGTTGATGGCCCAAAGTAAGGCATTTACGAATTGTTCATAGCAGTCGTAGTCGGGTAAACAAATTTGATTAAAGCATGTGTGGGCAGTAGGCAGTGCTCCAAATGTATGAGCTGCTGTTAATTGAAAACGAGGACTCAATTCCTGGAATAAATAAAACAATATATATTATAAATCATTTTTGATTTTACAAAAAATACGAACCTGGAATCCACCCGGTGGAAGTTGTGAACACCCTGTGGTGAATTGTAGCAGTCGAGCTCTTTCTTCTGTGGAGAAGTTTGTTATGGCAGCCCAAAACCAACCTAGTACTCGCTCGAAATCTCTTCCGCTGCCGTTGACTAAAGCATGAGCTTTCCAATCCGTTACGGATACTTCGCCAGTACCACAAACCAATAACTGTAAGTAAAATAAATATTGTAGCAGGTGAAAATATTGACAATAATTATGTATAACTCACCTCGAGTTCATTTTCATCGAAAATGCTGAGTAGATTATCAGGTATCAACTGGTTTAATCCTCTTAAGAAAGAATCCACTTCTTCTTTGCATCTAGTGGCGAGTTTATACTGAGCTAGAGCATCTAAATAGCGATGTTTCGTGCTGTTGCAAACCTGAAATTATCATATTTATAATAAATTGATATTTAAAAAAAATTTCAATAAGATTTAAAAAACCTTAATATGACTTCCGTTTGGTATGAGATCGACACTGCATGATAGTTGGCCAGATTTATCATATTCTTCTTCTACAAAATACAATTCGGCCGCACATTGTTGATGATCCAAATCATTTTCCAAGATGTACTTCACTTTAGATAAATACAGTTCCGGGTCGTCTTGCTCAAAGTACTGAAATTTTAATCAAACAATTATTCAAAGCAAAATTTTGTATACATATTTTAAAAGTATAAAATTTACTTTATAATGCACTCTCAAGCCGATAATTTGTGCCAAAAAGCTTCTTGTAAATCTGGCCCTGACCAATTGACGATAAGTTCCTCCAAGAGCACTTTCATACAAACATTTCCCAACTATTTTACCAGCCAATTCAAAATGCTTAAGCTGTAAAATAATAAAAAAATTAACATAATGATGAATTATTACAAATTAGTATCAACTACCTTAAGATGTGGAGCTCTTGTTGGATTAGGATGAACTAAACCAGTTGTGGAATCATTCAAAGATGAGAAAAGTCCAAATTGGGAATCGAAAAGCTTCCCACACAATAGTGAAAACCATTCTCTTCTAACTCCTCCCCAATCAACAGCTAAAAAAGTGATTTTAAAATGATTACAATGGTTAAATTATTTTGAAAATATAATTTTTCACTTACCTTGTTCTCCTTGGAATGTAATATCGAAATTGCGACACCAATCAGCCACACTAAAATTCTTTGTAGCCTTTAAGCTGCTCTGTACTAGATTCTCTCGGCAGACTCTCATGGAAAGTTTCTCGTGCTGGTGGCGACTGTGATACTTTCGAACTTCACAGTAAAAGAAGTCTTGTTTGTCCTGAATAATCAAATAAGTACATTTTATTACTTTTAATGAAGCAGATAAGATAAATTAGATAATTACTTTGAACGTTTCAGAGCCGCCAATGTTTTTCAAAAGAAACTGAGTGAACGTAGCAGCAATGACATCACGATCTGGTGAAGACAATTCAATGGCAGGTTGAGTTCCGTCATCTACAAGAAATACGCCACTTGTTCCTGGTACACCGCTACCGGAACAAAATATGAGCTGAAAGCAGTGAAGGAATAAATAAATTATTCTATCAATATTTAAAATAATAAATAAATTACCTTTGTTGAGGGACAAAGACGAAATGTGGCAAGTCTTTTAGGAATGAACTTAAGAATCATTTCTTTTAGCGTGAGTTGCTTAGGACTGACATGGCACAAAACTTTCCGAGGTTTCATTGGTTTGTCTGGTGATGATCCGTTAAGTGAAGAAAGCAGTCGAGCTTCATAACTAATAGTATGACTTTTTGATGAAACATTCTTCTGAACAATAGCAGCATCGCTTGCTAAATAAAATTAGAACACAAATTTAAATAATGAAGACAAGATACTTATTATGCACAGAGAACACACCTGTCAAAACAATACAATCAAACTCTCCATTATGAAGTGTTACTCCGTTGAAATTCAATAAGGCACGATAAATTCCATGTTGAGGAAAACATACTGTGACAACCAAACGTTGGTTCACCGTATCATATTGGTAGGTAACTGAAGTGGATAATTTTTCATCTACAGGACAGCCAAGTGGAGAAATTTGGATACTGTAACCCTGCAATTTGATATCTTGATATAGTAAAAGATTTTATAATGAATAATGAGTATTTTTTACCTCTGTCGGATGATCATTAGACTGGAATGTACAGGGATTGTTATAAGTATCTCGAGGTTGGACATGAATGTTATGAGGAATGTTTTGTGTACAGACTAATGTTGCAGTGTGTCGAACTACTACACTTTTTCTCGGGTCTATGGCTCCCGACACAAATGTTTTTTGAAAGGGACTACCAGAAATCGGTACATTGCCTAAAAAACGTGAGTGTTAAATATAACAGTCGGAGACATATGAAAATATTGTATATTATTACATATATATATATATTACCAATCATGACTGAAATACTATAAGCACCCGATGATCTAACTGTGAACTTCACTTTGGCTATATTGGCACTGTTTGGATCTGTCGGAGAGCCCAGCTCCCTCACTGTGCTAATCTGAAAGCATTATGTTGCAGTGTCATGTACAAGGCTGGCGAGGATTAATTACCTTATCAACAGTGATAAAATGCATTCAGGTTGATGCACTCATTATCATTATTAATCAATCGACAAACAAAGAATGTATATTTTATTTATGTTAAGACTTACCTTTCTAGCTCCGTGTGATACAATGACACAAAGTTGGTCGGTATCGCATATGGGATAAGGTTGTCCATTTCGCTGGTAAAACTTCACAGTGAAACACACAGTTCCACCAACTGATTGAGGTTCAGTCCACTCCCACTCCACCTAAAGATAATGTTCAAATACGCATTAAAAAAAATCACAGCTCCGTGATATGTCTCAGTTTGGTTGATCGACTGGCATATGGGTACATGGTTATTTTTCAGCCGATGCACATACCTATCTCTGAAAATTCCCACAAGCTGTTATTTGTTTGCTTGTCACTAATAATGCATTATCAAATAAGAGACAGGCCAGCTGAAATGACTTTCATTCCCTATCTTTTTCACACAAGAAAACATGTGGATTAAAGTAATATAGATTTTATCATTATGGTGTAATGTTTTTACAGCGACAAGTACAACCAGATATAAGAAATTTTCTGTAGTATAGTATTCTAAAGAAATTACCCTGCAGTTGGCTGGATGAAGATATTTCCCTGTAACATACTGCAAAAGTGAATGCTTGGCTTCGGGTGCAAGAGATGGCTGAGTCATAGCAGCCAGGGTCACCAAGCCAGCCACTGATACTGACACAACTAGCATTCCACCTAAACAAAAAGTTATATGTTAAAATAAAACTACTGAATGCAGTATGCATTTTGAGCTTACCCCATGTCCAGGCGTCTTGATGCCTGCTATTCTTCACAACCGTACTCCATAGTTCCGTTTTAAGATTCCGCAGACCCTCTTCATCAATCGGCAGGGATTGTCTTGCAACTAACCATAGTTCGAAATCTTTAGCACCGAGTGATTGCCTCGCGCTGGAATCTTCCAGTCCATACACATTCTCCAAAGAAGTAACATCCAAATTCAACAACCTACAACAAATATGTTATTATTGCGTGACATTCGAGATAAACACGTTCAAACAAAACATTTATAAACGAGATAAAACAACACGTATTTAACGTATTTTTTATACATACCTCGTGTATGTATGATGGAGGCGATGACTCACAAGCCACTCCCTCAATATCAGCCTTTGTTGGAGGATCTGAGCCGCCCTTCGCAGCCTTTGTTCATCGTGAAATGGAAGTTCAGGTAGTTCTTCAGGAGTCCCACACGAAGCTAGTGAAGAAATTCCTGTAACAGTACAGAATGTTTATAAATAAAGCGCATATACTATTTTATACAAAGCTATAACTTTATAATGAAGAACATTTATAAACTGTGATAATAAATGCACTTGGAGTTTTATTGACATGCGTCACAGCTTTCCGAGAAACATATCAAGATATGAAAACAAAACTTGTTTTAATTTTTGAACAAAAAATTAACGCGTCAAGGCCAAGTTCATATTATTTAAGTGGATTTTTCGATGCATTTACCATTATTTTTTTGGAAGCAAATAAAGATAATTATTAATATATTTTAAGCGAGACTAAGAGCTTTCCAGTATTCTTAGATAGTTAACGCTCGTTGTAATGAAATTCTAGCTCATTATTCATTTTTTATGCCCGGCTTTGGAAAATCAACCGGGATTTTATTATATAAATAGTGTATTGAAAAGTTTTAATTTAATCTAGATTAGCACTATTTATGTCCAAATGATATTGCTAATTAACGCCGGACACTGCGGTTTTAATAAGCGTGGCCAAAAGGCTTCTTTTTATGGGAAATAGAGGGTAGTTAAGGACGAACAAGGGTTGGCCAAAAGCCAGAAACCTCGACAATGGCTAATCTAGACACATTTTCCCATTAGAACGATTATACTCTTTTTTATCAACAGAAAGGTCAGAATATCACGAAATTGAATGATGATTAAATAATACGTATTCCATGTACGTTGATTTAATATTGATGCAAATGTAATACTAACTAATAGAAAACAAGTAGAACAACAAGCACATTAGTACAATAAAATAAATTAATATCGTTGGTGATAATAAAGCACTAATAAAAAAACAATCATAAAAATAGTGTAACGACAGTTATTACGGAATAAGTAATATTCGCTTAACGTAAAAAATGTACGAAATAAAAAAAATATATGTACGAGAATCATAGAGGGTGAGGTTATGTTGATTTTGAAAAATATACATAATTTAAGATACATTTAAACAATAGTTATTTAAGAGTGATTGATTAGTCAAATGAAAATAAGACTCCAAAACACACGTGGAATATGAATTCGAGATTGCATCTATAAAAATATGGGGAAAATTTGCCAATAACCATTCATATTACTTGAATATCAAATTAACCATCGCAAAATGTGTACTTGTAACATCACGAAGGAATTGTAAATGAGCAAAAAAAACAGTTTCGTGACTGTTTAAGAAAAAAGTGAACGATTATTTATATAATGCAAGGTCACACGCGCCTTCTATTCTCTGTTTATAATTTGTGACTCTCACGCCAAAGAAAAAAATCCTTTAAGTTTTCCACTGACTTGTTTAATAAATTATCTTAATTTATGATAATTTATAACGTGTAATATTGCATTGCAACGGTCAGAAAACAAATAATAAATCAATAAAAGCAAGTTGGACTCAGTTTATGTGTTGTATTATGCATTAACCGCAATGTCAAGGCGACTTTAGATTATTATATTATATTCTTCTTCTGAATGCGTAGTTTCATTTTATGATAAAATATACTTAAAGTCGATTATCCTACTTACAGAAATTACTAATAGGACCTGATACTAATCAATATTTCAATGTGTTGACAAACTAGAATGATTAGAATCGATAGTAGAATATTTTATGAACAGAATAATGATAGATTATTAAATATGAAAATACACATAACAGCATTTTAAAATATATGTAATAATTAAATGTCATTTTTTTTCATTGTTTTTATGTGAGCAGAGATGTGCCAAAGTCGAACGAATATTGTAGTACTATGTCTATCTCTTTTCTGTATATTTATTTATTAACGCCCCGAAGAGCTTTTTCATAAGAGGGTCTTTTTTTGAGAGAATTTTTTAGACACAACAACGTGTTAATTAATTGTCTGTCGGTGATCTTAACTATTACTAGTTACACAGGTCACCGACTTAATAATTAGTATTTACCTTACAATACAAGAAATCAGAGTAAACCTGGATCAAGACGATCGATCGGGATTTTATTAATATTTGTAATAACCGATCAAATCCACTTAAAAATGATTTGAGCGGGATTTGAACCCATATTGCTCTTTCTTTTTTTCCATAGAGTGCAATGAAGCTCGATTATTCATAATGATGTCGAATTTCTTAACATGAGTGCTTTTAATAATAAATTAGAAGAAAGAATGTGAGGGATTATACAAACGAGAAAAGCGACCCCCTTTTCCTTGTATACAAGTCGTAAAGTAAAAGTGGTCTTGTTTCTATTGGTTACTCAGGCTAAATATCAACAGTTATATTATAAAACGTTCAATTATTACCGAGAAAGGTATTGGTGGCAATTTTTGGTCGCTCCATGCCAAAATTGTCATGAACAAGTTAAATAACCACAATAATAATATTGAAGTAAGTTTATAATTTAGAAATCGAATCAACTCGAGGAAACGAGTGAACTTTGAAAAGTTAAACACTTACGTATAAGTACATTTGTAGGCATTGTTCATGTATGCTTAGATCGCCATCAAAAAGTAAACTAAGCTAAGGTCGTACTGAAACTGGGTAATTACTATGGCAGTTTATTGTGAAGGTTACTGTGTGTGTCATCATCATCATCATCATCAACAACATATCGCTTTCTATGATATCGATATGGACGACACTCGTATTGTGTTCCACTCTATTACAATGTAATACATAATATAACAAACGCTTTTCAAGGTGAATAGATTATTATTAAAATATTTAAAGTGGCTACAGATACTGTGGTCATGGGTTCAAATCCTTAGCAAGCAAAAAAAATATTTGATCGGTTATAATCGGGAGATAATAATAAAATCCCGATCGATCGTCTTGATCCAGGTCTACTCTGATTTCCTGTATTGTAAGGTTAATACTGCTTATTAAGTCGGTGACCTGTGTAACTAGTAATAGTTAAGATCACCGACAGACAATTAACACGTTGTTGTGTCTAAAAGAATCGTCTCAAAAAGTCACTCGGGGCGTATATAAATAATTATTTATGAACACTTAATCAATCATTATCAATAAAAAAATTATACCTGTAAATTTTTAATATAACATATTTAACTATTTAATTATACTAAATAATGTAACAAAACAGTGTTATGTCTGACTAACTAATTAAAATAAATTTACAAATAAGATAAAAAGCATCAATATCCAAAAAAATATGCACAAACTTTTTTAAAAATACAAATGATAAGTTAGGTAATTAATATATTGTATAATTATTGATCGATAAAAGAATCATACAGAAAAGAAAAAGAAAGAAGACATCTTCATTTAAGATTCATTAATATGTTTTTGTTATGCTGAATTGTGTGATGGGATTTGTTTATCATGTCAAAGTTCCTTTGTGAATCATCATTGTTTTTTTAAAATTATAATTATTATTTTTACATTTATGAGACCGATGCTCCCCTTGGTTTATGAACTGTTTTTTTACATAAGAGATATATATGTATAAAGAATTATTTTGAAAACATAATGCAACGTTATAATTATACAACAAATAATCCAAATCCAGCACAAGTTGGTTGGTTAATGTATTTATCAGGATTATTTAAATTTAATATATAAAGCACTAAACACACTTTAACTGGTTTATGTGTTGTATAATGATAGTTTTACAGAATCATTATTCCAATTATGATATAAATTATTTAATATCAAAGATTTTTTTTGTTGTATAAAACAAGCAGCAGTTGTGTATTTTAAGATAAATACATATAAAAAGTGGGTAGCAAAGTTTGAATGCAATATTGTCGCATTTGGCCACGCATACAAGTTAAACTGGGTCATCCTGTCCCCGTAGATTTATAACATCTGATGCTGATAAAATAGTAAAAGTGTTCAGTTCATGTAAGTATAAATAACAGACCAAAATACAGCCGTAAATTGCAGATCTAATGGTTTTAATCTCCTTGAAATGAACTACGAACTCATATCGAGGATTCAAAGTAATTATTATATGGCAACTTATCAACTCAAAAAATAGAATAGATGCATAGACCAGAATATAAACTTAATGTATATTAGTCGACATTGTGATTTTGGTCCATGACCTTTTTAACATTCAGCAGTCAATTTAGGTAATTTAGTCACTAATACAAAAATAAAATATTATTGAATTATCAATTACATTTATATGTTTAAATAATAATTATCAGGGAATACAAATTCCATAAATATTTGTGCGAATCCTATCCGAATAAAGAGGATAAAATCATATGCAAAGCTATAAAGGATAATATTAATAAAATTCCAATCGAAGTTTACTATGATTTTATGGATTGTAAGATGAATACTGAGACGATTAAATTGGACAGAGCTGCAATTGAAATTTGGAACCATTTCATATTTATGAAATACGTCGAAGAATAATTATTGATTTGTAATTTTGGAATAGTATATATTTTATAATATGTATGTACTTTGTATTCGCGTAAAATGGGTTAGAGCATATTTTATTATTGAAGTAAGAAAATATATTAAAATATTTTGATATGGTAATATATGCTGTATTAACGAAATAAAATATATATAGGGTGGACTTGAAATAACTGAGAATATTTAAGGGGATGATAGGGTATCGCAAGAATAATTGAAAATATATATTTAAAAAAAAGTCATCATCTGTTTCTCTGAAGCACTCAGTAGTGACTGTCACGTGTGTATTGTGTCTGTTATACGTAATTAAAATTATTAATTAATGGTGAAAATATAAAAAAAAATATAATAATATATTTTTTTCGCTTATTCTTACAATACCCTACCACCCCGTAAAATATTCTCAGTTATTTCAAGTCCACCCTGTATTTAAAAAAAATACAAAATTATACCAAACATTATACACACCTAGTAAGGAACAATAAGATATGTATTTTTAAATTTAAAAAAACAAAACACTTATTTATACAATAATACGTGTTGTGAAAAATACATAAGCCAGAGGGCAAAAAGGACTTATGTTAAAATGAATGAAAAACTGTCAATTTTCCAATGCATAGTAAATTATAATTAAAAATAGTCAGCTTGTTCTGGTGTAAGTAATTTAAGATAAGGTCAGGGGGTGTCAGGTCGGGTGGTTGGTTCTCGCAACCCCGAGAGTTGGATTAGCCCGATCAATTGTGCGCAAATATAGGGCAGTAGTACTTGCTTTGTGTACACACAGGTTAAATAATGAAGATAATATACCTGACGATGAGCTGTTCGAGGGATGCACCATTCCTATGGAGCAAATCTCCGGTTCGCCAACGGACCACATCTTATAAAATAAATACAACGGATGGATTTATTGTTACTTGTAAATAGTTTGAGCACAACGCGGATTCACAACATCACGTTTCAATATAACTAGTTGTTTGTGCGATTGGGACGGTGACGGGGGAGGTCGTCGGGACGGTGGTCGAAGGGCGGTGGTCCTGATGATGTGAGGGTGTAAGGTGTAAGGTATAAGGTATAAGGGGATGGTGTAAGGGGATGGTGGGGAATGATCAGCGACTCGTCCGGCGCTGCCAACGTCAGCGGCGGCAGTGCCTTTCAACCAGGGTGAGCTCATCTTGCGCCGGCGCCCCTCGTCCACTATTATAATAACACCCTCATATCACCTCAAGTCACCCCATACTATATTATTTATCACATTACTATCACCATCATAATTACAACTCAATGAAAAACGAGGTTTGCATGCTTAACAGGCTTTTCATTTACTACCTCCTTAAAAAGTTCGTGCCCTACATAATACCAACAAATAGTTTCTAATAAATAAAAGTGAGCTTATTATCATCATCACCTCAAGCATTCTAGTTCAGTCAAAAAAAAATTGATTGTCTACAATGTTTTCTTAGATGTCAACATCATTGGAGCTATAGAAACTGAGATAATCGTGAAAAAAATGATTATTGTGACCTGTGACCTCAAATAACTTCCAAACCCGTCACCTGATTTTTCAGACCACCCTTAGAATACCAAAATAAAGGTGTGTGCAAAATTGCAGCTTCTTAGCAGAAATTCCGAGGTTTGGCCCTTTTTCTTCCTAATTTGACTGGGCTATAAGAGGTAAAAGAGAAGAGGCAAGACTTATACAAGTTTTATAAGGTAGTTTAGGTATTGATATCTAGCCTAAAATAGAATTAAGTGGAAGTTGTTGGCGAGGGAAACCTTACAGCTTCTTTGCTAAATTCCGAGGTAAAACCCTAATTTGACTGGGCTATTAAGCTTGGGATTCATAGACGTGCGTCGCTGTAAACGTACACCGTAAAGACTAATAATATAGGTAATATAATTGCTTAGACTAGGTACTATAATTGCTTTGCTGTACTTTTGATCGGTTTTTTGGGTAATTAGTGCCTCGCCCGAGGCTCAGATGAGGCATTTACTAACAAAAAAACCGATCATAAGTGTAGCTAAGTAACTCTACTATCGTATTTACGGTGACATATGCCTAGAAATCCATTACTTTCATAGGTCTACTCTGCCTCTTTCTCATTCTAATCTTATTAAATCATTTATCTTCTTATCATTTGCTTAAAAAAATACTTGTTCCCTTTATTGAATTAATGATTCAAATAAAAAACTGTTAAATATATTATATTATTTATAGATATAGATCGTCTTGATACAGGTTTAAAAACATTTCGCAAAAAACCTATCAGAATATATAATTATGTATAAATAAAAATATACGTATAAAATAAATGTCAAAATTTAGACACGCTGAGGATAACCAACTTACCGCAATCTATGATTAATGATATCGTAACATGATATGATATTGTGATTAAATGTGTTTGGTGAATAATCTCACCTTTGAACAGAGGTAATCCCCTAGATTACTAGAATTTTGACACATTATGCACAAAAGGTTAGGTATAATTATTTTAGTGACCAGTAGTAGTATTTTTATTACTACCTATTAAGTGTACGCATAAAATTATTTAGTGTATGTGCTTGAAAGATCTATTACTGATTTATCGTATTAGATAGTGATAGTTATTGAGAATAAAAAGAATCAGATGAAATTGATTTTTAATTTTGTTGTTATGTTTTGAAGCGTTCTGCTATTTTATTTTGTAAGAAACTCGTTTGTAATAGTTATTAGTTATTTTATGATAGCTGAATTCAAATAACAGAATCAACACAAAAACACGTATGGGTGTATGTAAAAAATAATTATGTATTTTAAAAACTCCATAAAACGTAATTGTAATGCAGGAGAAAAAGTAGAAATAATAATGTGATTATTTAAATTTCAAAAAATAAAAGTATTCTATTGATAAATATCAATGGTAATAATTTAAAAAAATTACAGTAATTATTTAGCTGGTGTTAAAAATATTATAGTCGGATAGTTTATTAAATTATTTCTATTACAATGTAAAGACAAAATATCAATTTTTCTTTCAAAAAAAAAAAAATATTGTAAAACAAATACACAAGGACAAAAATAGTGTGTATGAAAAACTTATTAAATGTATTCCGTAAAAATCATGTAAATAATGACGACTTGGTATTAAAGTTTTTTACCTTTTGATAATGAACATTGAACTTCGTTTGTAAGTTGTATTTTTCTCTCATAAGGGTAAGTAATTTTAATTTTAAAACCAATACATATTCAAAAAAAGAACCGTAAAAGCCGTTAGGTTGTAGCAAATTTAACGCATATTTCATCATCAAATGTTAGTTTCTTTATTACCAATCAAATGAATTTAAAAAATACAAATAAAAAAAACATTTTTAATTACCTTTTTCTCTGAAGAGTTGTGTATACTGTCCCAAGTCATTTTGTTCTAACCATTGATCAACATCGGAGACACAATCGGACACTTTAGAGACGCCAACTAATATGATAATGATATAAATGATTGTCCTGTACATTATGACAGTGCCTGCTTCTTTTTCGGTGAGATTTCACCCGTTTAATATTTCAATACTGATATTCATTTTGACAGCTGTCACTTACAGCAAGTGTTGCCAGCCATAATGTTATTGTTATCCACTGAATAGCTTTCATTTATAAATCTTCTGATATATTGTACATTGTTAAATTCCCGTTTAAAGCCTCCCTAAAGATGACTTATTAATACTTTTTTTGTTAAAGAAATATAGCATATAATTGTTTTGAATATAATTGACATTTTATTTTTAGAAAATCCTATGAAAAATCCAAACATTAGTTTTTAATCCCTTAATTCTATTATAAGCTATGTGAATTTTATTCATTCCATCAATAATTTTGATAGGCTAGGTATTTAGTTTATTATTTAAAACTATTGTATTAAAACAAAATCAGTAATCATCCAGTATTTGTATTTTGCGCATTCATATTTATATGTAATGGATCTTTTATATTTTATTAAATCGTGCACAGTATAACTGCGTAAAAGTAAAAACCGTAAATGAAAGATTAGTTATTAACAAATATCATTTAATTGACAAATAATAAGAAAGACATTATAAAGTGGATTTGCCATATTAGCCTATAAGCCACATGCCGAAAATTTATACACTCTCACAATGTGAATTTTAAATGCATTGCGTCAGTGTGAAAACAGTGAAAACCAATGATACATTGAAAATCACAGATATGTAATGGAATATTTAAAGGTAACATTTTAAATCGGAGATTCACCTACATATGGAAGAGTGTTGGTGATTGTATTTTTAAAATTTCAGTTTGTCCACCAGTGAACAAGACAAACCAGTGCCATCGGGTTCTACGTTGAGATTGGTAATAACCCCATTGTCAAGGACCATGGAGTAACGTTTGGAGCGGAGTCCGCCCAACGGTGGCAGATCTGTAGATAGTTCAACAGCCTTGGTAAAATTGCCGAGAGGATCGGCAAGCATGCGGACCTGAAAATAGTAAGAAAATAATAAGTTTTATAAATCGATTTGATTATTTTCAATTGTTAACCTTTCCAGCGGTGCCTTGATCTTTTCCCCATGCAGCCATCACATAAGCATCATTCACAGATACACAGACAATTTCACCAACACCTTCGCTTTTCAGCTTTTCGGCATCTTTAACATAGCCCGGAAGATGTGTTTTTGAGCAACCGGGAGTGAACGCTCCGGGTACTGCAAACAAAACTACTTTCTTTCCATTGCAGAGATCAGCAATGTTAACTTTGTTAGCAGGAGAATCTTCAAATAGATCTACGCTGGGAATTTTATCACCTTCCTGCAAAATATATTAAATCAGACACTTTATGAATAGATGCAATACAAGGACAGTACAATGTCGTGGGAGAGTAGATAAACAATTTATTTACGACCACGCGATCACACTTATAAATACTCTTTGTTTGTTGTGTTTGTAGAGAAAATGTCAAACTTTAGATAGGCACAGAGGTGACCTGACTTACCACAAACTGTTGTGATTGGTGATATATATTGACCGTTCGTAAGAAGTTTGAGATTTAATCTTTAAATATAAGAAACAAAGTGTGTGTTCATAATTTTAATATTGTTGTAATTTATGGTTATGTTATTCCCGGTGTTATAGATATCCGGCGTAGAGGTTATGATTATGCAATACCATTACACGAGGATTTTATTGGAGGAAGTTATACCTTTATTGGAGCCATTGCACCTGAAGACTTTGAGAAACAACGGAGGAGACGAGGACCTGAAGAAAGCCTTGCAACAGCAGGACAGAGACTGAACATGGCGGACCAAAGTACTACAGAAGAACACTGTCGCGTCTACACAGGACACCGCGAAAATTCAATTAACATAAATAAAACTAAACACACATGTGCGATAATTTTAACTCAACTACGCATTCACTATCTAGTTACTTAGGAATAATTACATTTATTTTTAGTGTACTAAAAAACCATCACTCTCATATTTAAATTTAAATGTGAAAATCCATCCACCCCTTTCAACACTACAAACGTATTACAAATATAAAACATTCTAATTTTTTTAATCTTAAATTATTTAAAATATAATTTTATTAAAATAGCGCATCATGTTTACACACATATTTAATAATTAATCAAATAAAGTTGAATTATTTATTTTTATCAACACCGGCCAGAGAGATGGCGCTATATATGTATACATTTAATACAATAATATTAAAAAAATAATATTATTTATTATTTTCGATGTCGACTGTAATGAAATTGATTCTCGTAACATAATTGCAACTATTGAATATTTATGTTTTTTTAGTTTCTTATTGATTTTGTGCACGCGACCACTAAAGCCATTATGTATATTTTATATTTTTTTGTTTTGCTCGACCACAACTAGAAATATTCAAATTAAAAATTGTATTGTTTACATACCGGTTTATTTATTTAACAGGGTTCAAAGTTTTCGACGACACGTTGAACTTATTTAACGGCCTAGGTAAAATACCAGATAAACGGTCATTAATTATCTCAGTTATTCATACAGAATAACCACATTGCTAGAGATTACGATATTATTATTGAATTATGTTGAACTTTGCTCGATTTTAATGAGCAATAAATATTTTAAGATAACGCAGTTTTTAGGAATATATTTTTAATAATCAACATTTGGCAGTTTATTTTTTTTAGCTATTCAAATAAATATATAAACATATAAAAAATAGTAAACAAGACTAGTCTGTAATTTTCCTTGTTTTCTCATCCTGAAAAACTGTTGATTAATTTGAAAACATTATTTGAAATTGCTTATATGTGCGGTAGTAGATTATAGTTTTTATCCACCAGAAATTAGTTTTCATGGTTACTTTGATTGATTTTTACAGAATTCGATTTAAGATTTTGAACAATTCGAATAAAACATATTGATAATTAATCTATCGTCTTTATAAATTAGTAAACATTTCATATGATTTCAACTTCAAAATGAAGTGCCTGTTTTATTTGCCAAAAATCTCTATGGCTGTACCTTTGGACAATTTTTTTGTTATACCTTGGGATATATAAAAATAAATTGCGAGAAAATGTATTTGTTTATTTATATTTCAATGCCAAGAAATGAAACAGGATTTAAAAGGTCAATAATACGTATAACTGCCTAAAAATTAAAATGCCGATTTGACAGGAATAAATACACTCTGATGATTTATTGCAATACTATGCAATGATGAAAAACAATTATTAGATTTTTAATTGTGATAAATATTAATATTTTTGAAATAAAGCTTATCAAATTTTCTAATAATTAATTATAATAAATTAATTATCAACAAATTATAAACACCCATTCCTTAGGTGGTTGTTACCTATGGTCAAAATCGCATGTTTTTTTAAAGGCTATTTAAAACAAATATGGACATAAATTTAGAAATAAAAAAATGAATAACATATTGGAATAAGTATTGTTTATAAAAAAAAATATATATATAAACTTTGATTAGTCACCGTGGAAAAAATCTCAAGGGTGAAAATTTTATTTTTGTCTAAAAAAAAAACTATTCAATATGATATATGAGGATAAATGGTTTTGTTTCATCTCTACTTTGATTTTTAATATCACGAATAACATCAATACCACCGATATATTAGCAGACCACACAACTGTATGTATAAATAAAAAGATGGCGGACCAAGCAGGTGAGTTTGACTGAGGCAACACTTGTCTCACTTACACTCTTGGTCCGGCACCTTGATATATACGGCCTGCTAATATATCGGTGGTATCGATAATATACAAACTTGGTTTCGGAGATTTGGTTCTCGTTGTGATGAATTCTTCTACGTATCTACTCCTTGTTTTTAATGTTTGTAGAGCAAATTTCATACTTTAGATATGGCAAAAGGCCAGATTACACTATATTTATAATATTGCTTTACGATAATACCGATTACGACCGTTTACGGTAACTTAGTTAGTCTCTGCGCGTTACTAAAGTTTGACATAATGCCTAATTTACGCGGGTTTATTTGTGGATAGATTATCAGCTCTTCTTAGTTTTCATAAAACAAGAGCTATGTAACTCTTAAGTTATTATTTTATTTATATGCAATAACGATTGCATTATAAATCAAGCTCCAAACTCTATAGTTAAGTAGTCGCTTATTTGTAGAAAATGGCCCTTATAAATGTACTTACCTGTTCATACAGGCGAAATAAATAATAGACGTATAAAGTTTGGGTTTCCTAAGCGTTCGTCGCCCTAAACGTACACCGTAAAGACGGTAATAGAGTTGCTTTTCTGTATTTTTGATCGGTTTTTTAATTATTAGTGCCTCGCCCGAGGCTCAGACGAGGCATTAACTAACAAAAAACCGATCATAAGTGTAGCTAAGTAACTCTACTATCGTATTAACGGTGACTTATGCTTGGGAATCGATTACTTAATAGGGTTTTGAGAGTAGATATATATATAAAGGGGAACTCGATATTTTCACACTTTCCTTTAATATTATATTGATTGTATCTAGGATTATCATGTCTTTATATTCAAAATGGCCTTTAGTATTGCCAAAAATATCCAACTAGTTTTGTAAAACTGTGCAACGATAGTAGTTATTATTACATATTTTCCCCATTAAATCACATTTATGATGACTGAATGTTCTGCTAATGAGATTTACACTGTCGATTAGATTGTATTGCATTTTTTTTGGTTTGTTTAAATACATTCAGTTGGTAAGTGACACATCTGACATAGTATAATGTTATCACTTGTGACCCCTGCACATTGACCTATGTGAAAATCTGTTTCATCATCATGATGCGTTCTTTGATATTCAGGATTATGTGTATGTATATTATTTAATTCTAGATCGAAAAATCATGTGGAGAAGAGAAAATCTGAGGAAATTAGGAACCTCACCTACAAAGCCTTGCACGGGACCAACATATTATAATCAAATTACAAGGCAACCTAAGATAAGATGAGAGATGAATAAATTTATAAAATAGCAAGTATGTACTTATTATTTAACAATTTGATAGTTCATCTGGATTATGTAATAGATTATGATTGAAAACATTGTAAAATCGGAGATGTTTATTCCTCGGATATCAAACACCGAATTAGTTATTGTTTACTACTGTATCTTTAATATTAAAAAACATATCACAAAAAAATTTAATAGATCAATTACATTTTATACATACATACTACTAACTAAAGCAATGTTTATTTAAATATCACTACAATTAAGTTAAAATATTTGATTATATAATTAGGATTTGGTTGTTTAATGTTTGAACAAAATCTTCACACATTTTCGGTAGAAATATTTATCTATTTCTATAGATTAGAGTGATTAGAGCCTCACGGAAGAGTTTTGCATAACTACTGATAAATTACACAAAATATTATTGGTAAATAGATTAAATAAACATATCACTCTCGGTATATTTTTTTTTATGTTAATATCACACAATTTTCAGTAGTCTTATTATGTAAGTGTATAAATAAAATGAGATAAAATGCCCCATATAAAATTGAATTCAGATAATGCATTGATCGTCCATTTCACAGAATTTGTCATGATGATTGATGGTAGTTTGAAAATATGTAAGCAAGTCGGCCCATATTTTCAGTAAACATTTACAAAAAGCAATGTAGGTGGTTCATTGAACTATGTTAACAAGCACTCGTGTCAATTGTATAAATAATATAAATCTATGTATTAATTTAATAATTATTATCTCAATCCATAATCGGTCACAACAAGATCGCAAGTATATTGCCATACAATAATAACTCTGTACCAAGCATAAGATTTATCAAGGGTGTCAGAGTAGTAGAAATTTAAATACATTTTCCGATAAACGTAGTATTAGATAAGTAATCTAGTTATTGCGGGACTGTGTAAATTACTTATGTCACTTATTTGAAGTCACTTTTTTCTACAGTCAATATTACAACTGATTAAAATATACATTCATCATCATAGTATGTAAAATAATTTAAAATATATTTCACGAGCTTAATCGACATCACCGATTTTAGGAGTCCAGACAAATGGATGATAAATATCAAGATGGCGGACTAAACAGATGATTTTGACAGAGGGAACACTAATTATCTCATTCAGACTCGTCTGATTGGTCCGCCATCTTGATATTTATACATCCAGTTGTCTGGTATTCTTATCGGCGGTAAAGGCTTAATCCGCAAACTCCAGTAAATTTTATATTTAATTGAGAAGCTACATAAAAATGTTTCATTATCCCATAAATATAAATGATTGATTTTTGGATTGCTTTTAACCTTTTTTTAAAAATATTTGGGAGTTGTGTTTCATACAATGTCTTCTTAATGCAGTAAAAAGTCAATTTTTGACTAAAGGGAGTTATTTTGTGCAGATTAAATCGTCGATTTAAGGTTGAAGATTTAGTACAATGTGGTTTATTATAAATGGATTACGATACATTTATATTTATATAAAAAGCAGGTCAAATGTAGTGGTTGATTAAAAATTAATAAGGGGTTAATTATCATTAACTTCACTCACAAAGTAGTCGTTAACAAACAGCACGTGTGTTTTGAAGGGGGGAAATATTTTATTAGTCGAAATGGTGTCAGCTGGTGTCGGCCACGATAGCAATAATTATAAATTCGACCAAATAAATGCTTTCAATGCACGCGTTAATTGTTTACATCCACTTTACACAACCATTTATTAATTACTTTGTTAATATAACCACCACATTTTATCTTCTTGTTGCATAAATATAAATGTATGTGCATTAATTTAAAATAAGTGAATCACAGTGTCCCAAATGATTCATCTGCTTTCTGAACAAGATCCAATATTTTACAAAAAATATTTCATTTTAGCAATACTTACTTAAGCAATTCATCAAAGAGTACCTATGATTTTCTTTTATATAAAATAAAATGTGTTATTTTCGCTGGGCAGCCCTGATTGTTCGCACTTTTCCACTGGGTTCATAGCTCCGCGATATAAAGAAACGAGAATCCTTCTGCAAGCGGTCATTTCGAGCTCGATCGTGCTGCCGAACAGCTGTTTATACTGATCTTATAATATCGATCAAAATTACATTTTTATTAGTTTTTAATAGTGTTAAAAATAACCGACAGTGATTACCATAGTGATAAACAGTGAACAGGGGGGACTACATTCAAAATAATTGTAAGTTTATTCAAATACATTATTAAGCACCGTGTTTTCCATCGGTTTTCCCCGTTTCTTTGTCTCGAAAATATCGGTTGTTTTATTCTTATTTAAATATTAAATTGTAAAGGATGCAAAACAATGTTTTGTATTGGATTACAGCATACCAATTTTACATTAAAATTAGGTAGATTTAGTGTTTTTCTCGGTCGAGATGTTTTACCGTGAGATGTGAGTCTCGGTCACTTTCGATTTTTTCAATGTCGGATTTCATAATTCCGAAAAATTCAATATGCAACACACGGAGGCCGAATTTTAAACAAGATCGCTTTGATTGTGATTTCAACAACAAACCCACACAATATTTATTCATCGTGTAAGCGATTAATATGAATATATTATTCGATGAACCGGGAAGTATCAGTAGGCCAAGATCACACTGTGCATTTAATACTTGATTGTATATTTATTTTATTTTATTTTGTAATGGCGTATTAAAAATTCAAATTTCGAACATGGCCGTAGTGGAATGTTGCCAGTGCTTATACGAACTGTCAAATGGATCTATTCTTGGCCAGTCTCACATGGAGACCGAGTTGGAAAAGCTTAACTGTTCACTTTGGAAATCGATCCTGAAGTCTGAAGATTAGTGCAGTGTCCATAAAGTATAATGTAACAAAACCACACAAGACTACAAATACAAAGTTGTGTGTAATTGTGAAATTGTGATTTACGTTTTTAAACCGCAACAATTGAATAATTCTCCAAAGATACAATCTCCATTAAGTGCACATAAAATATTATAGATGGATGAGCGAAAGCGAAATTGCCTGATAACATATTTCAAAATATTGCACATTGAAACGGAATCAGATAAGTGATAAGTGAGAACTTTGAACTATATATTTAATACTATCGAGGATTATCTCGGAAAATATTATCATCAAATAAACTTATCACTACATAACTAAGAATTACCGATAGTAGGTAATTAATGACTTTTTGGTTTTAGAATATATGTCGTCATTCGTATAAATATTTAATTATAATAATGTGTATTTATAATAAATTTATCGGTTTATTTTGCTGGACTTTGTGTTATTTTTCCGTGTCTTGACATACTTCACAGCTTTTGTTCCGTGTCATCTTTGTCCGTATTCATTAGTCACTATTTCGTGAATCAAATTGCAACTTTATTAATTATATTTTAATCAAATTCATCGATAATAATATTAGATCACCGAATTTCCACCACAAACTATTGTGCGCGTGTTAACATTGAAAACTGTTTTATCTTTCAATTGAAAACTGATACCGCTCGTCCTACATATTAGTAATAGTAATCTTCAAGGTGATATATTTATGATTCCAAATAATACAATTAAATAATTTCAAATAATACAATTAAAAACTGTAATTGTAAATTTATTTTACAGATTACAACTGCATTTGTTGTTTGATGTGGGGTGAAAATCAATAAGAAGAAAATGGACGTTAATATGGCCTTACAAGATGCCAGAAGGGAGTTCTTTATTGGAACCCTTGAAGGAGCTAGGTCTTCAAAGACTACCACTACCAGCTTAGTGGAACCAAAACCTGATATGGCCTCTAAAGGATCTCAAACGAATGGCATTTTGGAAGTCAAAACAGAAGAAATTGTGCCCAATACACCATTAGTGAATTCAAATACTACATTTTCAAGATTACCCCACAAACAACCGGTCGACATCCAGTTCAATAATATAAGCTACACTGTGAATTTAGGATTTAGAAAAGGTGAGCATGAAAATTAAATATATATATTAGTATTTATCCCAAAAATTAATTAATTGTATTAAAATATTAAATCAGGAATTTCCATATTAACTTGCACCATTCATTACTATTTATAGTTGCATCCAGATGTTTAAATCTAAACTCTTCACTGTATTACATTTAGACGTTCTTCTATGCTTCCCTCTTCTTTGATCCAACCAAGTTATCCATTTTTTGTTAATAAAATCTAAAATGTATTGTCTCATCATGTTATTACAATACAACCTTCATTGAACGCAAATTAAATTACATACTTATCAGTTATCAATAAGCCACGAAATTACACAATTTCACGAAAACATTTAGATAATTATTTCAAATAATCCACTGTCGTTCCAAAGGTTCAACAGCTTTATAAAAATTGCAATCGGTGATTAACACATAAATACAATCGTCTTTAACGATCGATACAAACGTGTTTCCATGCTGAAAATGCACTTTTGATATATATATATTTTTAAATCGTTTTAATTTATAAAACATTTTGTTAATTTAGCTAGTATTCTTTAAATGCAGAAATGAATTATATAAAAAAAACATTGAACGCGATCCGGAAATATTTGATGGATTTTCACTTTCAACAATGCATCATTTCATGTTTATTTTTATAACACGTCTGTGTGTCTATTTGTGTCTACTGTTTTAATATTTATTTTAACCAACCAAGTGTGTGAGTAATTAAAAACCTGTTTTTAGTTCAGCTCGTATAATATACATTGTTGTAATTAACAATTCGGAAACGTGTAAATTATTATAGACGAATTGGGTCGTGTTAAAAATAAAAGTTAACCATAAGGCCAATAACATAAAATGGTGGATTTAGTATTAAATAAATCTGTGAGTCAGATCAGTCGTATTTTGATCGATCAAAAAGCTTAATTTAAAATAGACCATCGACTGGGGTATGAATCCAAGCCAATTGGTTGTCAGTCAGTATTAAAATAAATACCACAAATAGGGTTATTTTTTTTTTAATTTCTGCCCATTGGTTCCAAGTCAAATTTACATTTTTTCTTTCAACTTCTACATCAATGAAGAAAAATATTTTGTCTTGTAAGTGACATTAAGTCACATTTATTACAATATTTATATGGACCAAAACCCAATTCTTTTCAATACAAGAACGAACGTATTTTTACTTTGTTTTATGTCATCGATCTCTTCTTCTTCGTATTGATCTCAAATGGTCCCATATGATCACATCACATTTCAAACATTGATTTTAACATCCTTTGCCACAGGAAACTGCAATGGTATTTGGAATATTAATTAGATAAATAGAGTCATTGTGTTATGATAATAGTGTCACGCTGTATATGAGTGTTTCATTAGTGATAGATATTTCGATTGAATCTATAATAATTATTATATTGAGGCGAACGACACTTGCTACTGTAAACATTCACCCATATCACATTTATTTCAATAGTGCACTCCACAAGTACATTTTATCTTTAATTACGATTGTCCCATTTATTGCAACTGTCAATAATAACCATATGTGACCCCGAAACAATCACGATTATCCCAGAGAATATCCGGTTCATTAAGATACTCTATAATATTATCAGAAGCTGTAAGTTCAAGCATGCTAACAGAAATATAAATAAATCAATATAAAAAAATATAACAATATGTTTTTTGATTAACCAAATATTTGTATATTAAAATTTCTTTATTTAATTTGAATTTTACATTGTTGATATAATACAAAACATTTTATGAATTAGACTTAGGTGTACAGAATATTTTTTTATTTATTTAAAAACAAATAGCTTCCCGAAAGTATCGTGGAACCTATAATTTTTTACATGAAGTTTGATAAAAAGACAAAAAACAAGAATTAGTGATTGAGTTTATATAAATTATTTGCTGCCTCGGATTATAAATTTGAGAGGGAGAGAGAATATATCAATCTTTTTACCTATAATTAACATGGGAATAACATTTTTATGTAACATTAGAGATACTTAATATTAAATAATAAAAAGTTTGGAAAAAAATAAAAACCCATTATATGTGTTTGCGTATAATATGATGTGAATTTATTGATTTATCAAAGTAAGGAGGCTAATTTTTATATCTATCTGAATTGATCTTAAATACCTACATATTTTTCCATTTGATAACTACCGACTAAAGGATATTACACTGCACTGAATGAGGGTTTCTGAATGTGTAATTGTGACTCTTAATATACAGCACTGAACCAAAGAGTAAACAACCTCATAGACCTTTATGAATTTTTCTTTTGGAAGATAAGATTTAGTAGTAAGACTGTAAATTTAATGGATTTGTATGATAACTAAGACACAGATTCAATAGATTAGTAATTTCCACCAGTAGGTATATATAAAAATCCAAATTGGATAAATAAGTTTCGATTTTTATACTTATAGTATTTGTCTGTATATAAGATTCTCGTTTTGCATTCAAAATCCAGTTTAAGGTCATATAGTTGGAAACAGGTTTTTAAGTACTCAAAGTGCATATCATGTAAAACGAACGTATTTTAAAAAAATCAAATCGCCCAAAGGTTGCTTTAAAGAAGTATAATCCTAAATTTAGGAATTATAATCATTAAATTAAATTAAATTTCTTAGGAACGAAGAGAATTCTACATGGCGTCAATGGAAGGTTCTTACCTGGACAGCTCATTGCAATTATGGGACCTTCGGGAGCTGGAAAGTCGACCTTGCTGGACGTCCTTTCAGGATACAGGATCACGGGCGTTGAAGGAGCTGTTTATGTGAATGGAAGAGGACGAGATTTGAGTAAGTTAAAAATACAATTACCATATTAACATCAAGTAAGGTTGAATATTTAGAGTCAACAACTTCATTGTCATTCACACCTGGCCAAATGAAAATGTACACATGTAACCACAAGAGTGTGAAATATCGTAAATTTTATCATCTAATTATAATTCATATAAAAAATATTGTTTAAATATATAGTAAGTGATTACCGATTACAATTATATGTACTATTTTTAATGTACAAATAATCTTTAAATTGTCACCGTCTTATCTATCATGGTTAACCGTGTAATAGATAACTTTATTAATAAAGGTAAATACGATAAAAGTAGTTGCTAAATAATATTATTTTCAATGAATTAGGATTGTTTATGAGTCAAGCAAGATCTGTGAAAAACTTAGTCGTGTAAGAGGAAAACTATGGTTCACACAATTAGTGAGTTTACTAAGAATAATAAGAGACAAGTATGTTCAAATGTTATAAAATATTGAGTATAATATCTTCATTATATTTATTATTCAGAAAACGTCTACAATGTGAGACGACAATTCTTTTACATAAAATGGTTAGTGTAATTATTTCTGTAGAAGAAACCAGGCGATCTTGAACCATTGAGTTCATACAAATCATAATAATCGACACGAGCCACTTCTAAAAAATGTAAAAATTTATTACACTGCTTATAAATACAAACCTAAATTAACAGATAATTAATTAATAAATATTTGTCAGGGTGAAACGAAAAATCTTATGGTCTATTTGATTTTTAATATTATGTAGCTGGGTTTTTCAACATTGCAAAAATAGTATTGAATTAAAAGATCAACCGTTTTGTCATTCTTGATTTTCAAGGTTTTTCCAAATTAAAACCGGTACTTCTCAACATAATAACTATCGGATTTCTTCGCAAATGCAAAAATAGCGTGTCCTTAACCTTTGTACGGGAGTTTTATCTCCAGCTTTATTACGGCAGAAACTATTCTTATATCGATATAATTGCTTAGCGAATCCGAATTTTCCTATTCTTTATTTGTTTTAATTATTTATTTTTACAACTCCATAGATTCGTTCAAGAAGATGTCTTGTTACATTATGCAAGACGACAGACTTCAGCCACTATTGACCGTTTTGGAGAATATGAGGGTTGCAGCAGATCTCAAAATAGGACCAGATGTAGATCGTGAAGAGAAAGATGCTATTGTGGGTACTTTTTTAGTATTTTCTGTCTTTTAAAATCATGAATATGACGTAAGAAAAATTACACGTGTAATTTTTTTATACACATATGATTTTTTTAAACTCGAAGTAACGACACAATGATGTAAATAAGACATTTATTATACAAAATCACCTGTTAATTCTCTTGAGATGATTTTTATTTCTCCATCTGTTTGCGTATAATCAAACAATATTAATTAATTGAAAAATGTATCATTACTGGTATACTAACAATATACAGGATGTACTTAAACTAACTGACAATATATTAGGAGGTGGTAGGATATTGTAAAAATAAGTTTTTTTTATTAATCACCATTAAGGAATCAGCTGTTTGTGTGAAGCACTAACTGGCTAAGGTAATCTTTAAAATATTCTCAGTTAGTTCAAGTCTATCCTGTATGTAGGCATTCTCAATTTGATGGAGAATAGGGTGATAAAAAATTATTGTGAAACATTATATGTATATTTTAAATGGTTATAGATTGAAGAGATTCTTTCAACGCTGGGACTTTATGAACACGAAAATACAAGAGCCTCTCGTCTTTCCGGGGGCCAAAGAAAAAGACTGTCAATTGCTTTGGAGCTGATTAATAATCCACTCATCATGTTTCTAGACGAACCTACTACGTAAGCTTCTATTTTACCTTCTACTAATTCAACAGTGGATTCTAATTATTTTAATAATTATGTTTAGAGGCCTAGATAGCTCATCGTGCTCCCAGTGTGTATCTTTGCTGAAGCTTCTTGCTCAACAGGGTCGTACAATAGTGTGCACAATTCACCAGCCTTCAGCCAGTTTATTTCAAATGTTTGATCAGGTTTACGTTTTGGCTCAAGGAGAATGTCTCTATCAAGGATCTGCGGAAAACCTGGTGCCGTATCTTCAACATGCTAATATGCCCTGTCCGAAGTATCACAACCCAGCGGATTTCGGTAAGAATATAAAGGTTTTTGCCCCCCCATGATAAAAAATATTCAGTGTCAAAAAACAAGATTAAATCTTCCAGCATACCGCTAAACAGCTCTAAATATATTTTTAACAATTTTTAAATGCTTCCCAAAATGACATACATCTTTGATGAGATCAAGATGAGGAAAACGATCAGTATGGACTATTTTTTCTTTCTTTCGTAGAGTAAATGACAAACTTTAATAAATAAATTACCAGAAACGGCTGTGATTGGTGATAGTCTATACATTATTTATAACAATTTATATTATTATAATACGTTTGAGAAAACAAGCTAACGCATAGAGTATTTACAATTTTTGTAAGTGTTTAAGTGATAAAATATTAATCAAAGAGCACGCGGATAAATATATATATATATATATATTTTCATTGTATATTTAAGAATTTTCATAAATAGAATTAAAATTGCTGTCGATCTTGAGGATTAAAATCATCTTACGCCGCAAATGCAAAAAGGGCTGTTAAAATAAATAAATAAAAAAATAATCACTTGAAATTATAATACTTTCAATAATTTACTATCCGGCTACTTATAATAAAATAAGTAATTAATAATCAAATCTTGCGATGAATGTTAAACAAATGCACTAGTTACGAATTATATATGCAGTAAATTCATTTGTCTCAATATTTTTTTTCAGTTATCGAAATTGCCAGCGGAGAATATGGAGAGGATAAACAGAAAACGCTCGTCAATCAGATGGACAATGGAAAATCTCTTAGTTGGTTTGAAAAGCCCGATGAAATTATGGATCTCAATTCTTTGAGAAGCAAAACTAGACTCTTGAAAGTGCCAAGGGATAAAAAGAGACACGGTTTGGAGGAGACTTCAGAAGCTAATCAATTAAAAGTGTTACTCAAGAGAGATTTTCTAAAAGCCAAAAGAGACACAGTGAGTATGAGATTGCGTTGTGTAATATCATTTAATTAGTTATTATTTGTTTTTTTTTCATTTAGATGACATCGCAATCAATCGGTTTTTGACACTTGTCTTGTTTTTGACCGATAGCTGAAAAAAATATATAAACAAATCGGCTGTGTTGTTATAATGATAATTAGAGTATATTTTTGATCGCACTTTGAACGAGTGTACAGTTTATTATCTTCAGAACAAAGTATTCCACATATTATTTGATTGATGATTCAGAATCAATATAGTCTCTAAGAAGTATTTTTTTTATTAAACAAAATAATTCATTTCCTCTCTAGGATTAGTATTCGTTTACGGCATTTTTTGTATATCCAATAATATTTTTTGTATCTCTACAAAATGCTAGTGAAATGAAATAGTTTCTGAGTATAATTTGATATTTGTGGGTATGTTTTTTATATATATTTATAATTATTTCAGACTCTCACATACCTTAGGCTGGCTGTAAATGTGTTAACCGGTATCATGTTAGGAATACTCTTCATAAAAGCAGGAAATGAAGCCTCAAGAGTCTTGGATAATTATAATCTACTCTTCGCCATCCTCATGCATCATATGATGTCCACAATGATGCTCACAATCTTAACATGTGAGTATGCAATATTATTTTTAAACACGAAAAAGTCTTCGAGCTAAGATACAAAATGTATCAATGTGTGAGTTGTTATTTTTATTAATTCGAAGGTTTATTTATATTTTTTGTGTAATTGCGAGGCCATCAACTCGTCTCAGTAATATTGTGGTACTTGTTGTCATAAGCCGTGATGACCTTTTTCGCAAACCCAATAACATTTTATTAAAACGACGATAATATTCTTACGTAATTACAAATAAACTGGAAAATCTAATCTAGAATGCGAACGTTAAAGAAAACGAGTTTTCACAGTGGAATTGGCAAATATTATGAAATGGAACTTGTTTTTCAATACTTATTTTTTTATATGATGTATTTCTTAAACCTCAATTCTTAGAATGCCCTAAATAATAATTAAAATATATTTAAATTTGTGGAAAACTATGTATAATCTACCCTTTTACTAATTGGTATCATTCATCTTTCTGCTTTAAGTTGATTGACTTGTAATCCATTGAGTTCATATTCCAACATTTGATATATGTTTATCCATGTCAATCATATCTCTGATTCAATTGTTATTAGTTTGAGTAATACTTCTGTAAACCTTGTCTTTTATAAACAACATACTTGATGTATAAATAATAATTTATATTTATTATGCTGTATTTTATGTTTCAGTCCCAAGTGAAATGTCCATTTTACTGAAAGAACACTTCAATCGATGGTACTCGCTGAGGTCTTACTATATCTCCGTAACATTGGTTGACATTCCAATATCGGTGAGTATTTTCTATTTAATGCGGATATTCAATGGTCGAAAATAAATAAGTGTATTCAATTTTTGATAACCTCCATGTCATATTCTCTCAGTGATGTATGCAATAACTGAATAACAACAATAGTTTTTATCTTATTAAACATAAAAACTGGGTCAGTTCATTCAGGAGAAGATCATATTATCTTGTTGTCATTATTCATGGAAGTCTCTTTTTAATTACTACTTTCACAAAAGATTATCCATATTATATGAATATATCATTCCTTTAAATTTTCATCTTTATTGTTTTATTTTTGCAGATTATATGCTGTTTCTTGTTTACAATCATTGTTTATACACTTTCATCACAACCAATGGAACCATATAGATTTGGAATGTTCTTTACCATTTCACTATTGGTAGTTTTTGTAGCCCAGAGTTTCGGATTAATGATTGGATCTGTATTTAGTGTAGTGGTAAGTTGTTAAACCAATCAATACAATGATGTTATACAAATAAAATTGTTATTGATGGTTATTGAATTACAGAATGGGACATTCCTCGGACCAACTTTATCAGTACCAATGATGATGTTTGCTGGGTTCGGTGTAACTTTAAGAGATTTGCCAAACTATCTCTATTGGGGTTCTTATGTATCTTACTTGAGATACGGATTAGAAGGCTTTGTTGGTGCAATTTACGGACTAGATAGACCAATATTGGATTGTTCCGATAAATATTGTCATTATAGGTATGTATCGTTTAACTATATTAAATGAATATTAATGAAAATACAGATTTATTGATATTTGTTCTAATTTTAGATATCCAGAGAAATTTTTAAGAGAAATTGCTATGAAAGGTAATCAATTTTGGAATGATGTCTTGGCATTATGTCTTATTGTGCTATTTTTGAGGACTGCTGCTTTCTTTTTACTGAGATGGAAATTAGTGGCTGTGCGATAGACATAATATAATTAATATATTGAACCAATTACTAGACAGTTAGATATTTGATGTTGTTAAAAGTTTATCTTCAATTCAGAATTACGAAGTCATATCCAATCTTGAAATATATTCAGTCATTAATCAATGTGCTTAGTATATACCCTGAATATTGAATAAATATTCATTTATGAGTTGAACATGCTGGTGCTATAGTTGATGTATTTTCACTTTTATGATTAAGAAGTGTACAAATAGAATATTTTATTTATTGTGATAAAAGTTTTAAATGAAATTGCTCATAATATAGAGCATTTTGCTTGGGACTGAGACATTTTAAAAGATTTAAAAAATTAAACGACGTTACCTTACATTTTCTTAAGTATCATCGTAAGTTAATTTTATTTCTAAACTAGTATTGTATAGAGAGGGTGATAAAATTACTAAAGATTATTTTCTTGCCTCAAGACATATTTGGAAATATGTTTATTAAATTATAATAATATTAAGATCACAACACATATTCCTGATGAGAAATGTGATGGATTTCTCACATTAATTTAGATTTGCTCAATTAGACTTTATGAAAGTATTTTCAATTTGATATATAAAATGTTGACTTGACAAACATAATATTTATTATTGATGAATGTATTTTTTTACCATGGATTTAAGTACTGTGATGATTTACACATTTCATGAATTTGTACATAACATGTATGACTAATTCCACACAAAGAGTGTAATGCAACTCGATGATAAGTACCTACATCTGCATAACATAAATTGTGATAAAATATAGATTTAAACATATTATTATATTTTTAAAACTTTACAATAGAATAAATACACTGTTTGATAATGAACCACCGAGTTTCAATTGATTTCTTCTTATCGGTTTTCTTAATATAGGTAAATGAATGAAAGTCGTTAGATTCATATAAATTGAATTGAAAAACTATATATAAAGTAAAATAGATGATATGTTCTAATTCATTCATTAACAAATGTCTCAAACATTTTAAATGATATTTTTAAATCGGTGAACCATTTCAAGTTCTTTTTTCATATAGTAAAAGCATTAAAAATATTAAGCATTTTAAACAGTAAATCAATATTGGAAAGCAGTTTTGTTTCAATATATGAAGAAATTTTTAAATACTATGATCAAATAACTTAAGTATGGAGACTTATAATTTGATCTTCAAAATTTCAAATTATTATTTATTATAAATAAAAGATCAAAGTGTCAATGTTACATCAGCTTTTTAAAGCGAATTTAAATTGAATATTCAACATATATAAGTAGATACAATGATATTAACCTGAGCCAAATCAAGCCTATTTTCAATCCCATGTGATTCCACATCATACACACGACTGACGGGTTTTTTTACAACCGAGCTATCAGCAAATTTTTATGTAAATGAAAGTATAAAATATCTCTTTATGTAATTCATAAAATATATGAAAAATTTTATATCATGCTATGTTGATATTAGTAATTCATTTGAAACAACATTTTTTTTAAAAATTGGAAGTAACCAAATTGTTCCAAACAAAAGATTGTTTTCTCACAGTTGCCGAACAACATTGAGTGAGTAAGCTTAAAATATATTTTAATTACAAAAAAATGTTACTGTACAGTAATTTAATATGTTATTAGTTTTGAGAAATAGTATTGCTTAAAAGAATCTTTGCCGCTCTAGTTGAGATTGAGATTTTGATAGTATTAATGAAGGTTTATGCCCATATATTATAATGATATTGAAAATAACAGGCAGAAATGCATTGAATTCCATATATTAATTACACTTCTTCCTTTTTTATAGTTTATTTATTAATATTGGCTATGTTTCTCATTTTTTGAGGCCACTGTAGTGTGCATTACGACTTGCTACTTTTACTTACCACAAATTTTAAAGGCATTATTACTATACGTATACTGTAAATTTGGTAAAACATATAAAATAACTTAAATCCATTCAATGAATTGTGAAAATAATTTAATTTGTATTTATAAAATACACCTACCTTATCATTTTATGTAGTTATATTGAATGATTTTTATTGTTGATGCATTTGTCATTTATTACCTATTTGATGAATGACCATTTATTTATTGAAATGTCACTTTATCAGTCGTTTTTATAAATTATTGATTCAATTAATGCAGTGGATAGAGAATTTTGAATATAAAACAATTTTCAGTGAAACTTTTATTGGTTACATTTTTTTTGTTGATAATGCGAATTATGACATTTTTACTATAAAAATATATGATTTTATGTGTCTATTTGTTGCGATTTTTCTTTATGAATTCAATTTTATAGATTATAAATTTAGATGCAATTTACTTGCGATTTTCGATAGCTTGATTTTTTTCATGATTTGAAAGCTTTTTCATTTTAGTAACAAAGTAATATATTGATTTATTTAAATTTTAATAATGCAGCATAAAATAATCTTTAATGTATTCAACAGTATTTTATTGTTTTGTACTTTTTGTAGGAGGCAGATAAATCTTTATTGATTTGGATGCGATTATATAAAAGTTTTCTTTTTTTATATTTAATAATGCAATAAATTATATTATTGATTTAAATGCTTTCCGCAGCGTTTATCGAAAAGTATATGTATTTTGATTATGTTTTGTTGAAATTATACAATATAAAAATGCTAGATTTATTCATATTGGTTTTTGTAGTTCTTGTAGTATTTCTTTTTTGGTTTATATTTATTTAAGTTCAATTTTTTAATATTTATATTTCTGTTAATATTTAATAAGTTTATTCTTGATTTATAAGCTTTTGACAGCGTTTATGAATAAATATATTTTTTTAATTATGCTGCACCAAACATAATCTTTAATGTATTCAACAGTATTTTTTGCGTTTGTGGTTCTTGTAGTAAGTAGATTATGCGATTTTGTCAATACATATTTTTTTTGATATTTTATAATTCAATGAATCTGGTGGATTTATGAACATTCACGGGCTTTTATTAATAAGTAAATATTGATACATATTTTTAGGTAAACAATGCGGCATTAACATATTATGTGAAATATATTTTTAGCAAATATTTATTGATTTAAATGTGATTGTTTATAGCTAAATCTTTTTTTGAAAATTTTAAAACATAATTTAATGTTTTTTTTTCATAATTCAAAAGCTTTCACGAGCGCTTATTAATAAGTATTACTTGTTTATTTAAATTTTAACTATGCAGCATAAAATCATCTATATTAAACAGAATTTTTTAGTTTTGTACTTCTTGTAGTACGTAGATATATTTTTATTAATGCGATTTTATAATGGAGTTTTAATGAAAATATGATTATTTCAACGGCGATTTTTATAGTTTCTATATTTCAGTTTATCGTTTCGTTTATGCATTGCTTTATATTATTTTTTAGATAAATTTTTTAATTTGCTGTTTATGTTATTGTAAAAACGTTTTCCATACGATATTTAACGAAAAAGATTTTTTTTTTTACTAAATTAAACTATTCCCTGGTATTTTGAAAATTCGCTTTAAAAGTATTGACCGTATACCTTGGTACGCACACAAAAGTTCTCGATTTTTTATTATACTTGCAGCGTCTCGTCATACGAGTATTTAGAAAAAGGTTTTTTTAAATTGAAGTAAAAAAAAAGTAAAATTGGTGTATGTTTGCTTCACTTCCTCGTTATTTTTTAAGAGCTGATTTAAGTATGGGCTCCGTTTAATTAAGGCTCCTCGATTTTTAAGATCGAAGAAGAAAAATTCCGTATAGATTACAATACTTGGGTTGATTCCCATTGATAAAATATGTTATATAAAAATATGTTTGTATGTATATGAAATGTGAATAGTAGTGCCGACCTTGAGATTATTTTATGTAGGTAAGTCAACGATTTTCTTTTTCACTCAAAGTAAAGTTAAGATAAGATTGACATGTCTGGAAACGATGTTCATGCAAAACTCCTACTGTAAGAACAATTTTTAAATGAAAGCAATTTAATATCCAAACATTTCAGCAACATGAGAATATACAATTACAAATATATATTTCCCCAATCACCTTTCCGCACGCCTGTTGTACAATACTTTAGTCAAAAGTTCTTTAAAGTACTGTTCTGTCTGGATAATTATATCCGTGGACACACCTTTTTATGGTTCCTTCGTCCAAAACTAACCAACATAGATTTGGGGTGAAGACATTTTGAAAGAGACCGATAACGACCTGTTTTATCTGTCTCTTCCCTTGTTTCTGCAGAGTACCCACTTGTTCTTGTGTACCCGTGTGCCTTCGTTGCATAGATATAAACATTAGATATCGCACTGCAAATAAATAATTCGTTTACTTTTGTTTATCCCGTGTATTGTTGCACTCTTCTCTCTTATTTGATAAAGGCATAAGTGTGTCTCCCTCACTCAACACATTTCTAGTAACCCCTGAGAGTGGTTGTGATAATCTTTTGGCGATTAAAACGCAATAATATTTTAAACACCATAAAGAAGTAATCATCGGTATGTTTAATCGTAGCGGATTATTAACGGAAACCTCACAGGTGCGATGTTTTGAGAGTAAAATTATTTAAATTGAATGTGTTATCGTCACGTTGCCAACAATGGTTGCATTTAATTAGATATAAACATTAGATATCGCCTTGCATATAAATAATTCGTGTAAACCCGTGTATGGTTGCACTCTTCTCTCCTATTTGATAAAGGCATAAGTGTGTCTCCCTCACTTAACACATTTCTAGTGACCCCTGAAAGTGGTTTTGACAATATTTTGGCGATTAAAATGCAATAATATTTTAAACATGTTAAAGAAGTAGTCTTTGGTAAAAACTGAGCCTAGATGTATTTGAGTGTATGTTTGAGTCCATATGACATGTAGTAACAATGCATTTACCCATTTTACTGTGAAATATAACTGAAGATATGAAGAGACATGCTTACAGTATAATATTTGCCAGGTAACTCATGTTTTTAGCCACTTGATCCACTTGCCCTAGCCACGCATTTAGCAACTCATGCGATATCTTATGTTTATATCTATGATATAAATCGATTGTGAGAATACATACATTAATAATGAATATATTTTTAAATTTGTGTGTAGTTTGCATTTATTATGATTGTGATGTATATTTGCAATGCGCGCGCATTTTGCATCAGTGTGAATGCGTACGTGTCGGCGCGTGTTTGAATGTGTTAGTGGAGACAGCCGGCTGCTCCCTCAGGAATAAACAGCTGATCTGTGTTTGGGACTGACAGTTACTACGATACAGGATCAGATCAGGATCCAGGATAAGGAGTAGGTGTACAGTGTACAGGACAGAGACATGGACAGGAAGCAGGCGAGGTGCTGCGATCGATAAGCGGCCGGTGAGTCCATTACTTAATAATAATAAATCAGACAGACAGACAAACAGCCCTTTCTAGGTTATGCCTCCATTTTGTACCACTTTAGTCTAAAACCACTGATAACCGATAACACTCCTCACAACCAACCACGAACAATGTGAACGCTTCCTTCACTATTTCAATCGATTGTGCAATATTTGTGATTATTGGTTTTTCTTGTATACCCTACAAATTAATCCCTTGCATACATACATAGCTACAACAATTCCTTGTTATGATTTGACATTTACCTATAACATTACAAACTGCACCCTATTTTCTACTCAGGTGAGACAATTTATTCATTTTGTTTAAAAAAAACCCGATGATGAGCATTTATGTACATACGAGTATTTGTTCTGTCTTCAGAAAATTACTCAGTCAAATTCTATAGCTGTACAGTATTTGCGTATTTATTTTAAAAATTCTTTGAAGGTATGATTATTATTTTTTTAATGTCTGCACTATATGAGTTTTTAGCATCGAATTTTTGTTTAGTATTTTCCCATATTTTGAAATCATTATAACAGGTAATTATCAGTGGTTTATTTACTCTATGAACCTTATTAAAACCATTCATCATTAATCAAATATTAGTTATGTAAGCCATTTTTTTACTCTTTAATCTGAAATAAAATCTCATTTTTACGACTATGTGTATATTTATATGCGGTTTTGAAATAAACATCATATTTTTTTCCGTTATATTTTGTGGTAAATTTTTTTTTCAATACATGCATCGTTATCCTTTCGTATATTTGTACGATAGATATTATATCGAGGGTATACTGCCAAAATGCATATTAAGTCATATTTCATAGTTTTGAGATAATGGAGAATTAGTGAAAAAAAAGTCTTAACAGAACTTTATGGTATATATTTAAATAATTTACAATGTGGTATAAGTCAATGACTTCTTTTATCTTTCCAAATATAATACAATTATAAAAAATACCTCTATTTTAACTAACAGAAACTAAAAATGTAAATTTGACTTAGTTATTTATTTTTTTCTCCCGAAATATTGATGATAAGACGAAGTGCGTTTTGGCAGTAGATAAAGTAATAAAAAACATATATAAATGCATCCCAAAATCAAAACATAACTTAGTGCATTTTAGCAGTAAACCCTCGATATAATAGTTAATATTTCAAACATACGTTTGTATCAAGTTTTTACATTCCAGTATAATTTATTAAGTTTATTCAATCATACATGCTTTTTGAAACCAATGTACATTTACATTTTACACCGAACATAAATGTAGTGATTTTTTAAAAATATTTTCTCTCATCTGGTTATTTTTAATCTACCAAAACTGTGATAAATACCTCTCTGAATCGTAAACAAATATTCCATATTTACCTATTCGCGTTATCGATGATTTTTGCAAACAAATGCAAAATGATGGGTTCGTTGTTACCAAATGTGTTATTTTTTACGTATTGAAATATCACCAATCCATATTATATTATACAATATGACTGATATTTTTTTTAAATATGCGTTCCTTCACATGACGCTCGTTTTGATGGGATCGAATTGAATTAACAATTGAATTGGATAAGTTCAACGAACTTCAATGTACACACATAGGTATCAATTGTAAATATATCACGTGTACTTTATCATTTTTTTGTGTATTAAACGAACCCCGTGGGTGAAATAATAAAATAATTTTTGGAATAAAATCTTGTACGATATCAATTCTCCAATTTCAATAAAGATTGGACAGCAATCTGAACGATTCCGAATACTAAATCGGGAGTTTTACATATAAAAGTGTAATGATAGTGTGTTAGTGAGTCGTGCTAGAGATAATAGTATTGATGCGTATACGAATAGAGCTGGCCGACTAGAGCTTGGTAGTATAGGTGTACACGCATACGCACCGCACGCACACACACTAATTATACTATTATCTTGAATATGTCTTGTATTCGATCAGGCCTAAAAGACATATTTAGGCCTTATATAAAAATTAATACATATTAGATTTTATTACAAAATATGGCTAAATGCGTGTTTAGTTCAAGTGGATCAAGTGGCCAAAAACATGAGTTACCTGGCAAACATTATACTGTAAACATCTCTCTTCATATCTTCAGTTATATTTCACAGTAAAATGGGTAAATGCATTGTTACTACATGTCATATGGACTCAAACATACACTCAAATACATCTAGGCTCACTTTTTACCAAAGACTACTTCTTTAACATGTTTAAAATATTATTGCGTTTTAATCGCCAAAGTATTGTCACAACCACTCTCAGGGTCACTAGAAATGTGTTGAGTGAGGGAGACACACTTATGCCTTTATCGAATAGGAGAGAAGAGTGCAACAATATACGGTTTTACACGAATTATTTATATGCAATGCGATATCTATGTCATAGAGGAACTAGAATTCTATTTATAATTTATAGTGACTATGAAAGTATACGTTTTATTCTGTAATTAATAACATAAAAACTGTACATAATTAAGTTTTTCATTTGTTGTCTCTATTTAAGTCATAGTTCTAAAGACAGTACCTATTTATTTTTTTTGAAATTGTAAAATGACTGCACGTAATTCTAGTATGCAATTCGTAATTGAAGAGAGTGTACTTGTGATTTCTAACCGCCAGTCTGTAATCATGAACACCTTTATGTGTAATTTTTTCTCACGGTGCATTATTATTTTTTTTCAGTTTGGCAGTACAATGAACTTCGTTTACCAAATTTGTACGTGATCGGCAATCCTTATTTAAAAGGGCGACGACTTTTTGGGCAAAGAATACTTGCACATTTGTCTTCATGACAACACACTATATGAAGGCAATAAAACAGGAACGCGATTGCATTGATTTTGTTTGCACATAGATTTACACCGTGTTATTATTTGATGAATATTGGTTACTTTTACATAGAAAACTTACGAAATTATGCACATCATTAAACACCTGTGTTAATCCATAGAAAGATTGAAACTCGAATCGGTGCGTGTCTCTTACACATGTTTAATAGCAATAAATAAATAAATCAAATGTATTATGATGATCCAAGGGTTAAATTCATTGATTAAATTATAGAATATGTATTGAGTGGCGTGATATTAAAATTGTCATTGTTAATTTTGCATGAATCAATTTAGTAGAAAATCAATTTTATCACGTTTATTGATAAATATTTTTGGAGCAGTCTTTATTCCTTTGTCTTATTTTATCTTATCCACTTAATTTTATCTCAAATGTGCATTTCCTCGTTTGTATTTTAGTGATACGAAGTGGCAATATTTACTGTAACCCGTTTTGTAAAAGAAACCAATCACAATTTATTTTACATTTCCCGAGTTACTGTGGTTCTAAAAGTCGTTTCCTGAAGTATTATTTTAATAACATTGTAAACAATGATAATAATTGATTTTTAATACAATAGAAACTGACCACACTCTTCTTATTTATATTGTCCACGGTTATTTATAAAGTAACGCGTTTTTTATGTAAATCAATTAAAGTATACGTTGTACTACCCATGTCATTTAATTGATACTTGTCATCGGATAAGTTAAATATACTGATTTCCTGGTGAAGTTTGTTTTTGCATAAAAACGGAATTTAGTTAAATGCATCGTATTTTCTACTATGCTTTTTCGTTTTGAAAGACTAGTTCGGAATTGATTATGAAAATTACTGTAAATAACTCAACTTTGTTTATGTAACCCAACGTAGCAAAGACTATTAACTAAAATGTGTATCCTGGATGGCTTCAATAGTCATGCAATAGATGTATGAAAATATTGTTAGCGTTGATAAAATTGTAATACGATAACCCAAATGACTACTACGCATCACACTTACGATTGTGTAAAAATCTGTTGACAAAACTGTTTAAAAATACATTGTATCTCAACACGGAGATGCTTGTTCCTTGTGATGCCAAGTTTGCATATTTATAAATAGATATGTAGTTTCATTTAAAATTTCATTCTGACAATGTATATCCACTTTCTCGACCGATCAATTACTTCTTAAAGATTTGTACTCATATTTTATTCAACAATATTATTGTGTTGTCAACGTACAGTCCCTGTTTACAATGGCTCCTAATTGTATCAATGTTTTATTATACGCAATTAAAATTGTATGATATTTATATAATATTTATTCACATCAATACCTTTGTTAGTGGATTGGAGAATGCCATAATTGTGTAGAGTCGGATCAGACTAGTTACGCTTTTCTAATAACTGATTAATAATCTATGTTTCCATTCTGAGTCAGAGTGCAAATTTGACTTTGTAATGCTAATGAAGATTGACGCAATAATTTTATTGCAATAAAATTATTAAATGTTGTCTGTGAAATCTTACTTTCCTTTTCCGGGATTTAAATTCCTTCCCATCACATGTTTTTTCTGCTGGAAGACTGCCAGATTTGTAGTCCAGAGTGGCGTAGAAATAGTATTGATAATTATAATAAATAGAAGAAATTCGTTGACAGGATTTAATATAATCTTGAGAGATAATCCACTTATTATTTGCATTATTTAAATTTGATCGCTAATATTACATACTGGTAATTAATTTCAGTATATTGCAAAACGTTTCATAACAATTGAGTTATACCTGTTGAATTACAAAAGACTAGGTCATATTTCACGTATGGGTCAGTTAGTCGTAAGTAGTAATAATGTCGAAAATTTCGCATTTTTGTCGTAATACACAACGTTTCATAATGATAGTGAATATTTTGAAATTTTACATAAATCACTAATTAGGAAGGTCTTCGAACTATGTATTCGCAAAAAAATGTAACCCATAATAATGCATTTTCAGTGCAACCATTGTTATTGTGAGAAGCGTAAAGTGGTAATGACACTGTTTAATGGAAATGTACATTGACATTGACTTTTACATTTAAGTCATCCACGATGTTCACTACAAAAACCGCTTGTAACATGGAAATTGTTCTCTTAAAAGCCTACAGGTAATTAAGGTTAACCTCCTTTCAACGACGTTCTTAAAGAATAATTTAATTATGTTTTTGTGCAAAATGTCAAATATCATATCATCTGTCAGGATAATACAATTGAAAAATTTGAGATACGAATTTGCTTCAAACATAAAATATTTAGTGGTATCTTGACATACGAGTGCCTTCACATATGAGTTTTTCGAGATACAAGCAATCGGCTAGAGAAATCCATGGATCTGGAACATTTTTTTTATAAACAGGGCGAGATAAGTTTAGCGAAAAAGGCAATGACCAGTGAAGAGAAAAGCAGTGACGAAAATTAAGCGAAAGTAACACTTTATAAATTGTATTTTTTTTTTTAATATCGTGACGCCTTCCCTATTGACGGGAGTCTCTTTATAAGGGGTTGGCCAGGCCACCTTGGCCTTTACGGGAGAATATAGTAGAGATGGTTTCCCAGGCCACCACACAGTAATGAGTACTTAAGATCTAGTTTGCTAAGCTAGATCTACCAAGTGACTCCGGTGCCGTGAATCGAACCCGGGAGTCTTCACTTACGAATCCGTTACACTAACCACTGGGCCACAAGGCGGCTAAATCTAATTTATATCATTATATTATCGTTTTGGCTTTGTACAATAAATATTTGTCATTTTTAAATACATTTTTTTATTGAAAAATGCGTGGTACGTTAAAAAAACCATTTTGTTTAATAGGAGTTTTTGAGGGGCTGGAACATTTGTTCAGGTTGCGAAAAGCAAAGTTTACCAATTAAACTCGTATATCGAGGTACCACTGTATATTGATTATATAATATATTAGTATTTTTCATTCTTTTGTTATTCAGATTTAGCATCAGACATACCTACGTCTTTTTCAGTATGTCCTTTCCACCTGTTTCTTATGATTTTAAACACGTTCTTCGTATTTATTCTGTCATCCCGTCATTATAATGTGCATTAAATGTTTATTTTTCGTGAACATTTTATTTAAACATAAAAAAATATATTTGACACAATAAAGTATGTAATAGTACATTATTGTAGCTGATTTGGTTTTTATAAAACCTGCCTTGAGCGTTTGAATCACTCTCTGAAATTGTGAGACTTTGCTTTGTTAATTTTTGTCCTTTTTAAAACTCTTGGGTGGAAAATACACAAAGTTAAAAGAATGTAGTAAAAATAGTAACTGATTACAGAATGTACATGTTTATTTATGTATATTTTTTTAAGAAATTAGGTTTATCTTATCATTTAGTTCGATAAACCTGTGATAATTTTCCATGTTACTCCACTATAATAATATAATATATATAATTGTCTAAGTGTGTGTATGTTATATGTCTGTATTTCTGTACGGGTCCTTCCCTCAACCATCCTTAGAGTATATATAAAAAAAAATCAAAATTCTTTCGAATGAAAAAACAAACTTATTATATTCGTATTAAAAACAAAACGGAGCATCTAAAAACAATATCGATTGAAAATATTAAATAAATTAAAAATATTTTTACATGTATTTAATTTGATAATGCATAATAATTCCACATTTTTATACTTCATTTTCAAAATAAAAATTTCTTCTAATCGATAAAAAAAAACACTTTAGAGCAAAAATGAATTCAAAACTCAAAAATAACCGTCCTATTAAAAAACCAAGCAGAACATAAAAAAACATTAACAAATTGAAAATTCCATCATATTCACGTACTTACAAAATGTATACATTAAATCTTATATGCACATAGACTAGGGAGATTTATTTTAACCGACATAAGCTATGTTTTTTAATACTTTCGAGGTTGTATTGTTGGTGAAATTTGTTTAAACGCAAATAATTACGCATATACAGAGTGAGTAATGTATGTACTGTGACCTCATAATATATTTGTAATAACAAACGTGTTCACACATTATTATTATCAGTGATACGCATTTGTACCGCTTTGCTTGTCGATAATAAAAATATACAAAACCTCACATGCTTGATGATGATAACATTCATTATTATAATGCAATTTATTATTTTGAATAGCCTTCATATTGCGCATTATTTCACCAGCCCGTGTACCTACAAATCCTCTAAAAAATTGCTTATCTTTAGTACAAAAAAAAAACTTCTTCCTATTGATAAGAAAATTGACCTTTTGTTTATTCTACGTCCGTTTCCCCGCAAAGCACGCAGTTTGTATAGTTTCTTAGACACAAATCATGCCAACCATATTTTTTTGGACATTTAAATAATTATTTATGGAATGAAAATGGATAAAATTTGATCTTATAAAATTATTTTAAATCTTTAATTGATTTTACAGGGTGGACTTGAATTAACTGAGGATAATTTAGGGAACGGTAGAGTATTGCAAGAATAAGTGAAAAAATATATTATTATAATTTTGTTAAATATATTAATAGTGCTTTTGTAATCAAGTTCTGGCCACCATCTTAGTATCATCTGTTTCTATGAAGTACTCAGTAGTGATTATCGCGTGTGTATTGTGTCTGTTAAATACGTAATTAATATTTTTATTTTTTTTATATAATATAAAAAAATCTATATTATCTGTATATAACTATTTAAATAGATATCATATCTAGTAATAATTCCATTAAATATACAAACACATTTTTTTATATAATAGTCTCTATTTTTGTGATACTCTGTATACTTTTGAACTGGAATGATCTGTTTTCTATTAAAGGTGGTGTTATTATTTTATATAATATTAAAAAAATCTATATAACCTGTATACAACTATTTATATATATATCATATCTAGTAATAATTCCACATTCAATATACAAACACAATTTTTTTTTAAAATAGTCTCTATTTTTGTGATACTCTGTATACTTTTTAGAATGATCTGTTTTCTATTAAAGGTGGTGTTATTATTTTATACAATATAAAAAAAATCTATATAACCTGTATACAACTATTTATATAGATATCATATCTAGTAATAATTCAACATTCAATATACAAACACAATTTTTTTTTTAAATAGTCTCTATTTTTGTGATACCTCTGTATGTCTTCTATTAAAGGTGGTGTTATTATTTTTTTGCGTTTAGAATTTTCATTGAAAATTGACTTGCGGAAATTCACACTTGACCGTGATAATCGTCTCGTTTGTTACTCGAGATTAAATTCAAAAGTAAGTAATTACACAAGACAATCGGTATTAGTTACACACGTTTGCGACAGCCAACACTTTCCTTTTTAACGGTACATTAAAGATTTTTTTCACAAATAAGATTGCAAGATGCACCACGAAAATCACAATTCGTGCTGTCCCCAATGAGCCTAATTTATTCAATTAAATTTTTTTTTATGAAACTGTATCAGTTATGAAATATTTTTTGGCTAAATTGCCCGTAACGCAAAAACATAATAATCAGCAGTAGATATAGAGAAAATACTTTTTAAGTGGTACCGATGTCCTGTATATATGATTATTTTATTAAAAATATTATTTAATTATAATTTGGCGGTGGTATATTATTATGACCCCCTTCCTTGTCCATTGCATTTGGTTGGAAGCGCTTTTCATACTCAGTCAATCTCGAACCTGCGCGTGATACTAACGTACACCATTATCATCGAGCTACTGATTATAAAGTTATCGCATAATCTATCGCTTATCACAAATCTCCATTGACAAATATTATTATGTGCTTCAGTACCTGATGGACAAATACCACACGCACATCTCCTAAAAATAACATCAGTGAGTAAATATTCTCCACCTTCAAGTTTTCCCCTAATTTAATACAATCCATTTTTAACCCTACATCAATTTTATTATTTATTTATTTAAATAAAAAAAAATCTCCGTTGTAAACAAAAAAAAATCGCAATTGACGCATAATTTATTATATTTGTGTTATTTATAAATTATATTTTTCAACTAAAACCAATGCCAAGTGCGCGAACATTTTGTCATTCGTTCAAAAGGATCTCAACGTGACTAATATTCATTAATTGTGTAGTGAATACCTAATCGTAATTGTTATTAATTTGGATCGTGACCGATTTATCATAGAACAATCTCATTCCTAAGTGCAGCGTTATTCATTTTTATTGAGGTATTTACCAAAAAATGTCGTTTGCGTGTCGAAGAAAACTTTACCATCCGACGTCAGTGTATAATATTTCAATAAAATCGATTTAAGCCAACTGAACCAACGACCCAATTATTCAAGCACGTGTCTTGGCAATAAGTTTAAGTCAGTAAGGTAAATATTGTGTGATAAGTCGATTTTCATAAAACAATGGTTATCATTTACAATTGTGATGCCCATTGTTATTTTGGTATTTGTTATCCCTCCTTGTTACGTCTGTTAATTAATTAAAGTTTTTATCATTCCCTTTGAATTGCTCAGTAAACACTGCATAAACTTGTTCATTCATAAAAATACCATCGATTTGCTAGAAGAGCAAAGTTACTCGACAGTTTATAATGTTATCGAATCGCGCAATTTCCTGACAAATTGCCATTGTCGTAGTTAATAAGTGCAAAAAACACAGTATCCATTTTTTAAACTAGTTTTATTACATAGTTTTTAAATCACAATCATATATTGATTAATATAACTCACCTTTTATGAACAAATCAATAGAAGACCATTTCGTACGAATTAAGATTTTTATAAATAATACGTTCATTGGTGTTAACCTGCAAGCTACTAGAGATTTACAGATTAATATTGCATTAGTTAAAAAAATGAGTCGCTTTAGCTAAAATTAATTCTTATGCCAATAAGATATTTTTTACTTAGCACGGTGGTCAACACCTTGTGGCGTAATCTTACTTAGGTTATTATTTTGATAATATCCAGTAAACAAATTATTCTTGTTTTAAAATAATTAATTGATTGCCTGTAGTACTTAGTAAACAACAAAATGAAATACTTAATTATCTAATCTGTATATGTGATTCATGAAGTGAATTCATTTTTTATTTTGCAATATATAATCATTCAGTGTCACGATGAATGCACTTTGTCTTGTCCAATTAATTACCGAAGTTAAGCATCTTTCGGTTCTAATATAAAGGGTGACCTTTAAATAATTTTTATTGAATTTAATATCGTTGTCTCGAATTAACAAAGCGTGAATAACGAAAACTTGTCAAAATGAGGCAATTTTTTTCTCATTGTTGACGTGGAAAAAAATATGTCACTGCACAAGGATGGAAAAGTTTCAAAACATTTTAGTTTTGGCAAAACATCTTTTTGGGGGAATATTTCGCCATTGCGGTGATTAGTCGAACAAACGACGAAATAATTGACCGAGTTGGGGAAATATTTTGTGTCAAATAATTACCGGTGATTATGTCTATGCTGCAATTTTTTTATTATATTTACCACTAACTTTGTTATATTACTAACTAAATATATTATAGGTCAAAATTGATTTAGGAATTATTTCAAGTGTATTATTTTTTAATAACTAATTAAATTTATCATATGTGTTTTGTTACAGGTTAAATTTAGTCACGAAACATTCACTGATAAATCTCAATGGAGACCGTGGTGAAGATGGACGAAAAGGTAATAGGCAAATTACCCAAGTGTCCTGGCCAGGGTTGTTCTTCTGCTTTGGGCTGCTGTAGTCGTCATTCCTCTGGATCCTTGTCAGTGTCAGAGGGAGGTTCTCCCAAGGAAGACCGAGGGGTTCTTCCTCCTCCAAACAATAATGTGTATCATCTCGACAACAGACAACTCAAAGAGTTTACCTTTCCCAAACGTAAACCTGTGGACATCGAATTCAAGAACGTTAGATTCACCGTGCACCAGTACAGCATCACAAAACTTCAAAAAAGTAAGTTTATTTCAATAATATAAAGACATTCTTTTAACTCAAACAAAATAACACATTCGTGTACGGGATTTATGCACACACCTTAAGGCGTATTTAAATAATAGCATATTCAGAGACCCCATATCCAACAAAGTCTTAGGGCCAGTTTATTCAAGTCATTGAGATTGTACGAATCTCGTGTCATATACAAATATTCCTGTATTCCGAGCGGTTCCGATGTTTGTATCGCAAGCATTCAGGAGAACTTGTATACAGGCGACTCTGGAATGGAGGGAAAAATATAGCACGAGCTCGAGATTTGAATATAACACCTTTGAATATAACACCTGGATATCGGCGAGCCAGGATTTGACAGTTGGTAGCACGAGCTACATATTGAAGAAATGCATTTGGCGTGTAAATCGCCGAGTGAAACTAGCTCGAGATTTAACAAGACTTGAAGAAACTGGCCCTTATTCAGCTTACTCTTGGGTTTCCTAGATGTACGTCGTCGTAAACGCACCCAGTAAAGACGATAGTAGAGTTGCTTTGCTATATTTATATTGGTTAATGCCTCGCCTGAATTAACTCGCATTAACTGTCAAATACCCGACCAAAAATATAATAAAGCCACTCGACTACTGTTTTTACGGTCTACGTTTACGGCTACGTACGCCCAGGAATCATTATTTTATGAAAAAAAGGCACTGCAATAAATACGATTGGGATCGGGGTGTGAATCTATGCAATTTCAATCGATCCAAGTCGATTGAATGTCGGTTAATTTTTCTTTCCACGTGTAATCCAAACTTATGTACTCTTCACTTGTTACCCAGCAACACCCCGCAAATAAACGCGAAAATTTTTAATTTAATCATCCGCACGAAATCTCTAAATCCATTGTTTTTATTTAACAAAGCAATAGTTTGACAGAACAGTACGCGGTGTTTACAAATCCAACACTATCTGTGTTTAACCTACGATAATTTGATTATTGACCGGTGCATTAAACATGACATGGACGTTGTCCAAACAAACCTGTATCTAAATATAATTATGTCTTTCACATCTTTTAAGTTCCCCCTTTATTTATTTATCTGTGTGCAATGTTTAATTTATTACATTAAAAATACCAAATATTAGTTTGTTTGAGTTTGTGAAATATAAATAAATAAGGGAATATTGATTAGACATATTGGAATTTAGATAATTGATTTTATGTAATATGTGTGTATTGACATAATACTGATGATTTAAAATCTTACAATGTAAGTTCATCATTGAATACGTTTATGCAATAAAATGTAACATTTCCCAGGTGCTCGGGGCACTTTAGATTATTAATGTATTAAAGAGCACTTTGTCTAGGTAAATTTCCAAATGATCAAAGTAGTTAAATGTAGATCGTTAAGGTCACTTTTGTGGTCGATTCTGTGTTTTCTTTGTGAAAAGTTGTGGTGTTCACGTCACACTCGACATTATTATAATAAACACATGACGACTTGCGAAATTGGTGAACAGTACACAGCGGTCAATGCCGAGGTCAATTGTATCGGATTTTCAATAAAATATATTATTCTTCTAAACCATTCTATTTCCTAGTTCACATCAAAACACCCGTTAAATTAAAACACATTTTTCGTTTGTTTATATTTATAGTTTCTTATATTTTATACTGGACAAATTCAAGGACGACATATTTTTATATTTATCTTGACGCCTTCCCTATTGGCGGGAGTCCCTTTATAAGGGGTTGGCCAGGCCACCTTGGCCTTACGGGAGAATATAGTAGAGATGGTTTCCCAGGCCACCACACAGCAATGAGTACTTAAGATCTAGTTTGCTAAGCTAGATCTACCAAGTGACTCCGGTGCCGTGAATCGAACCCGGGACTCTTCACTCACGAATCCGTTACACTAACCACTGGGCCACAAGGCAGCTCTATTTTTATATAATATTAATAAAATAAAATAAATTCTCCACATATGTACATATATTATATTTTTTGTGGAAGTTGTTTAGTTTTAAACCTATTTTCAATGCATAGATTTGCTTAATATATAACTACGTGCTAGCTCCAGGTTTACTCTGATTTCCTGGATTGTAAGGTAAATACTGAGACGATTTATTACTTTTGTTAAATAATAAAAAAACAACATAATGATCAACTTTACATAAGCTTAAGAAGCGTGGCTACAAATACTGTGGTCATGGGTTCAAATCCCGCTCAAATCAAGATTTTTTAAATTGATTTGATCGGTTATTACGACTGTGAGATCGGGAACAATATTAATAAAATCCCGATCGATCGTCTTGATCCAGGTTTACTCTGATTCCCTGTATTGTAAGGTAAATACTGATTATTAAGTCGGTGACCTGTGTAATTAGTAATAGTTAAGATCACCGACAGACAATTAACACGTTATTGTTTCTAAAAAACTCTATCAGAGATGAAGGTTCTCTGGTATTCCAAACGACTGTTTTCTCTTAATAATATTAAAATAAAACTACGATTATATTTATAGTTTTAGGACATATTCTACAAATATTTCATATTATACGTCGTATTCTGCAAAATTATTATACTTATTACTACTACAAATAACGTAACAATTGTTTTTACATATTTATTTTTCGATATCAGTAATATATTCCGCTGCTATAATTGAAAAATGTAATATTTTGTCTAATAATTCGTATTTATATTCATTTTATTAACATAAAAAATGCTATAATTAACGATAACTCTTGTTATACATATTTCTTTACAACAGTAAAATAACATTGAAAAGCGTGGATGTAGTATCAATTTTGTAATATATGAACTATGTGGTATATTTTTAATGTATATTGATCACATGACGATAAACTAAGGAAAAGTCATGTTTATTTTTTAATATTTAAATGGGTGTCAATTTAGGTCGATCGAAAATGTAGTAAAAAAAATGGTTGATAAGGGAATGTAAATTAAACTAACCTAAGGTCATATAGAAGCTATGTTGGTTAAGCGGTCGACTGTTGAGTTTTTTTTTTTTTGAAAACAAAAAAAAACTTGTAGCTATCGCAGATTTAGCTTAGATTCAAATTCCAACTTATCCGGGGACGCTGTACCGATGATTTTATTTTAAACTTTTAAATATCACTCTCAAAGCCATACATTCAGTGTATAAATGAATCCTAATATTAAATTTAGCATGTGCATGATTGGCAAAGTGCATAATTAAAATGAGGGCATATTGAGCGATAAACAATAACATTGATGTTAGACTAAATTAGTGATCGCTGATAAGGAACTTGGAGCTGGGCTCGTCTTCTTCTTTCCTTTTAGGTTATCTTTAGTTAGACCTTGACTGCAATTATTATTACTGTCTTTGTATCATCATCAACGATTCGTTCCACATGGTCTGCTTCTATATTTATTCCATGCATTGTTTCATTTCGAGTGTGTTGTATTTTGATCCCTGATACATAGATAGAAAATCGTGGTATATTCATATTAATTGTACATGAAAATTGATTAGTTGAAGGATTTTTTTAAGTCTTCTCCCCAGGCAACAGGTTTTTTTCACATCCAAGATTAATAATCTAAGCAAAAACATCATTACTCGTTGATGATTGGTGAATTTAAGCCGAACATTTCATATCTTGTAGTCATCATCCTATTCATTCTACTTATCGATGGATGATTATAATCAAGAGTGAATCTTTTTGGTATCTTAAATAATTGATCAATCACTACCAATCGAAATTCAAGGAACTTTGACATTTGCTTGATGGATACAAAAACATTTCTCCGTACTTACGAATGAATATTTTAATAGGTTTCACTTTCTGTTCATCTTTAAGCTCAAAGTCAGGCGAAAGTCGTGAAATGACATACATTATACTCGTACTTAGCTATTTCAATATATAAATATAAATAAATCTCTTCAATATTATGAATTAGGGAGAAAATGCGATATAATACGTGATTAAATTTAATATGCTTAGGATTATTATACTAACCGTTCAGTTAACATTTTTAACAAACAAGATAAAAATATTTTAAAAATCAATGATTTTTTACAGAATTTAATTAATCCCACTCAAGTCAAGAATTTTTAAATTGATTTGATCGGTTATTACGACTGGGAGATCGGGAATAATATTAATAAAATCCCGATCGTTCGTCTTGATCCAGGTTTACTCTGATTTCCTGTATTGTAAGGTAAATACTGATTATTAACCGACAGACAATTAACACGTTGTTGCGTATAAAAAACCCTCTCAAAAAGACCCTTTCTAAAATAAAAAGCTCCTCGGAGCGTACATAAATAAAATAAAAATAAATAAATAAATTTATTACGAGAGAGTTATATAGCATCTTGAAATCACATATCGATTTTCTTAAATGTGCAGAATGTAAAATATAAGCGCAATGTGCTATTCCAGTTATAGTAAAAGCAGTGGCTGACCTCAAAACTGTACACCTCAAACGGTTCATTAAAAAAAGTACAAAATGGAACTATTTTTATTTTACTAAAAACTATTGTCACTTTAAAGATAACGTGTTTATACTACGTGACAAAGGGCAGATATAATGTTTGTAAAAAAATTGTGCGAGTGTCGGCAGTGATGCTAAAAATTAATCATGTATTTTTTCTTAAATTTCTTATTCCATAACGGGCCCTTTCAAATGTGCTTATTTTTGTTTAAATTGATAATAAACAACGAAGGGGCTTCTCGAAGTACTTGTCGTGTCCATGAGTACTTTCATATTATGATTCACATATTGAGTTCAACAACATCTGCTTTGGCGAACAAAGAGCTCACACGACCCAAATCCATCTTTAGAATCTTGCATTACAAAGAGAATATCTTATTTAAAATTAAAGTGAAAATGCGATTCGATATGTACATAGTGGATTTAATCATATTCGAAAATCTCATATTATAATTTTTATGATTATTTAAAAAAACGAGTGAACGCAGTTTCAAATAATTAATCTTTTTGTAACATAATAATCAGAGCGCTTCTCGAAGAGATAGTGAAATAAAAAGAAGGGCCGATTCTATTTGTATATATAATGTCCTAGAAATATTTTATTATAATTAAATTATCGTGTTAATGAGGCCATTCCCAGGAAGTTTTAATACATTATCTTATTTTCCGGTTTTATTTAGTAGACTTTTGTCATTATTCATTAAACAATTTTAAGTGAAACCACTCAAAATTATAATGCATGAAAATTTTGGATGTAGCTATAATATAAAACATTATTAAATTGAGAAGAAAGACACTTCTACTTATTTTGAGTCCTACCATTCCTTACTTATGAAGTTTAGTGTTTAATAAACCGAATAAGTAGTGTTTTTTTGTTAGGGACATGATTATTGCATGGTAAATATTATATGTCAATTAATTAATCCGCTTTGTTGACGATTTTGAAACATGTCTAAAATGAAAATGTTCAAGCACGTTTACGTTAATTATATTATAGTACAATTTTCAGTTAATAATAAATTCTAATAAGTAATATTAACACGGTGTATTTTCATATTTGCTTTTAAGACGAATGTAGCTCAAGTTCTGTCGTTAAGAATTGCCTTTTGCCGCTTTCTACGGCTTCTACAATAATAATGTACTACTATTATTGTAGGTTTAGTTCGATTTTAAATCTTCTTAAATGGTAGGTACTTCATTATAAATATTCATGTTCATTGTGACACGAAAAAGTTCAATATCGAATAGACATTTATATGCAAGTGACGTTCTGTTAGGTTTGTACTAAATATTCATTCAATTATGTGTAGGGTTTAAATTAAATGGCGGAAGAATGTCATAAGACAATGATTTATTTTCACACGCATTCAATGCAGACAATTATTTTTTATGGCCCTTTAATGTCGTCAATTATAATTATAGACCATTACTAACTGTTACAATTATCGCTGAAAATCGCCATGTTTACGTAAACTGTATTTTAAATTCGAATGAACTCGTTCACTTTACAATAGAATGGATACTATTAGAGGAAACGGGTGTTTTTTTTATTGAATTTAATGTGAGTCACATAGCTATAAAATGTGATTAATATAATTTACAACGTCATACTACGTAAGAAAAATACGTACTATTTTTAGTATCAAAACTATCCATTTAGTATATTTTTGGCATAAAGGTTTAGTTGAGTTTGATTGAAAGATAATTCATGACACCTTGTTGACTATAAATTCGTTAGTTAACAGGTAATACAGCTAAAAATATCTGAGTATCTCTCTTCTACTAGAATTCTACAGATTATCTATCAATAGCCATATTTGGTTTCACCGCAAGACTGTAGAATCATATTGTATAACGATATTGTTGTTTAAAAAGTTGTATGTTTCATCCCATAATTTAATCACAAGTTTAATTTGTTTGGGTGTAATATTTAATTAATTAACGCCCAATCAAATATCCATCTTTAAAGCAGTAAATAGGGTCGTTTGCATACCGCTTATTGAGAAAATAATATGACCTGTTTTTAGTCGAATACAGTGGTACCTCGAGATACGAATTTAATTCGTATCGGGATCATCGTTGTGTCAAAACAATCGTATCTCAAAGCAATTTTTCCCATACAAACTGCCATTAATCCGTTCCAGCCCCTCAAAAAGTCCTAGAAAAAATGGTTTTCTTAACGTATCACGTGTTTTTGATTAAAAAAAAATTCTATGTACATTTTGTAAAATCGGCAATGGATAATTTGAGGTTAAAATAAATATACTAGTAACAACGCACATAATAAATATTTATAGATTTTTACATATAATCAATTCTGGCGCGAAATTCGGGTGGTGGTCTTCCATAAAAATTAGCCATCATCTATAAAATTATCGCGCATACAAATTGGTATCTCAAATTTTCGTCGTATGTCGAGGTAGAAATTCTCTAATATTATTCGTCGTATCTCAAGACATTCGTATGTCGATGTACCACTGTATATGTTTTTGTGGTTTCTTTTTAAACGTACCATATATATTTTCCAATGAATCACAGTTTTCATTCTGATGGTCGAGACGACATTGGTTGAATAGTTTTGTAGAGCGAACATTGCATCATCATTTTGTATTGTTGGTGATCACAATGTGACTACAATATAACATGTGATGATTACAATATCAATTAAACCTTGTACTAATACTACACTTTAACAGAATAACCTCTATCTATCGTTTTCGAAGTCGAAATAAATAAACAATACCTACCTCTAGGATGAGCCATCATCTGATTCACACAATATAATGTGACCAGATTATTCACTTACATATGTACACGGGACAAGGAATTAGTCATATTGTTACTTATCACTAAGGAATACCTTGGAAAATATTCCAAAATAAATGCGGTGATATATGAGTATTATTTTTTTATGTTATTTAAGATAGTACCCAGATTTGGACCAATTAAAAAAATTGACACAGCCTGAAATTATGCATTTTTATCATCAAATATACATAGGTACAAAACGAAAGGGAACAAATTAGTTTGTGAATATGCTTAATTTTAAAAAGTCGCTCACTTGTTCCCTTTCTAATACAAACGGTGAAGGTAAAACAAAATAATAACACTTTCAGTAATCTTCATTTATATTTATTTCACTATTATCAGGGCATTTGCCTACAATAGGAAATCTAGATGAAAATTTGATCTAAATGGCCTATAAATAATTAATCTTGTTCCCTTTGATTCCCTCATTTTTCCCTAATTTTGCCAAGGACACTGACATTCTCTCTTAAATAACAGACTCATAAATAAATGTTGTTTAATTATTGTTACGTGTAAATCTATTCCGTAATAACGTGACTAATGTGTGATCTTGAGAGGTCGTGAATATTTAGATAGTGTCGTTTCATATCTGAAAAAAATATATTTAAAAATGTCAATTTCTAACGTAAATAAAATAATTTAAAGCATAACTTTCACCTGACCCACAATGAATAATCATTCTGTTCGTAGATTAATTTATTATAATATAAAATAATTTTTTTTACGGATTAATCTGCCTTACATTCTTTTGTTTATAATCTTATCTGGACGAAATGTGCAACGATCACATTATTATAAAAAAAAATGAATGTAAAAGGCACTCGTTTCTAATCATGATGTATTCTAGTGCGTAATAAAGACTGCAATGATAAATACAGAAGACGTATCTTATTAAACAATGTTTCTTTGTATTTGGTTAGTAATAATTGTTATGCTATCTTATTTATTCAATTGCTAAGTATGGAATTCAGCACACAACATACAATCATAATTTAAATAAATCTCACCGATAACGTATTTTTAATGCACAGTCTAATCTAATCAAAACACAATCGGTAAATATGATAAGTTTTCAAATATTTCATTTGGATTCAAAATCTGTGCGATCAGAATAATTATTAATATTTTTTATTAAATTATTTTAGACCCCTAACAATGGAATCGGAAAAATTTGTGCTAAAATTTGAAATTGAGTTGATTATTTAAGTTTAGCTTTGTGAAACTAATTGTACTTATTGTTTTTTAGGGTTAATAGGCATCTAAAAAAACGCGTATGGAAATGACGCTTTTTATATAAAAAATACCCACAATTTATTGTATTATATATCTTATCCCCACAATAATAAGGCTACCTATAAAGAGATATTAATAGTCGAGATGGAAAATGAGTGATTTTTTTTCAGTCTAGGAAGAGAAATGTTTAACATCGTTGTTCAAAAGATTGTATGTAAAAAACAAAGTGTAAGATATCGATAAAAATATTTAATCTTATTATCAGGTCGATCTACCACAATTTGAAAAGTGTTTTTTTGAATAATTTGATATGGGTTTATTTATTTCATCTCATTTTTAGAAATGTGTATGTCTTTTGTGAATTCCGCTCGATGAACTGAAAATATGTACAACCGTTGTTAAAATTGTTTACTCAAGCAATTGAAGAATCAGATTGGTTTCCTCATTCATTGTAAACGTTAGTTATATAAATGCACGAATACAATTGTGAAAACATTAATTGTGTAATAAGAATATAATTTAATTACCAACTAACATAGTATACGTGTATATGTGCCCAAAGAAATTGAAGGTTTAATTTATTTTCTCAGATATTGGGTTGGAATCCAGTTGGTATTAAAATAATTCGATCGTACAGAGGAAAATATTTTTCGAAAATATTTATAATTTTTTTGATTTTCTGTATTTATTAAGGTTGTTGTATTAATTAAATAATTTGGACAAGATCGCATACTTAATATTATATTGTAATATTTCTTATCAAATTACTAAAAGGCCTCCGTGTAATTTTCCAGTGGTTTTTATAATTTATTCATTTATTGTAAAAAAAATATATTGATTCCCTGAATTATATATCTCCACATTTCACACCCTCACATTTAATATGCAATTATAATTTTGTTTAAATATAATATTTATTATATACTTATAAGATCAGCCGCACCCTTTTCGCCTTCACGTATTTATAAGTACAGTAATGTTTCTTTGGTACAAACAAATGAGATTTATTTATTGTTGTCGATGAGGAACCTTCCTTGAGGATGCCTTCCTTGAGGCAATCCAGTCATTCCTGAGCTCATCTTCCGGGAAATATTATATAATTAATTATTATAAATATTCCAGATGCAAGTAAATTATCAAAACCCCATAAATCTCACCCAAGTCGGAATTGAATTGCAATTGTGTTCGTGCCGTAGTATTAATATGATAATTCATAGTAATGTGTGAATCACTTATAACATTAACGATAATTGATAATTAATGGACAGTCCGTGTTCATTCAATGTTTTAATGACAATATGACCAATCAGGATTACACAGTCAATTAATTCTTAAATGTAAATGTGCCAGTGGAAAGTTTATTTTATTTATATTCTGTGTACTTTGAGAATTTTATGACGGATCGTGCCTAAAATATACGGTTTTAATATTTTACGTTGATGGCCTCGAAAAAAAGTCTTTATTTCATCCCTATACTATTAAGTCTCCAAAAAAATATACTGCCTTAAAAAGCTGAAAATTATAGTTCGTTGACTGTAAAAAAAACCGATATCTAAAAAAATCTATACACACATAGATTTTTTTAAAACATATATTATGAATTATTCATCATATTAGTGAATTTTCATGGTTACCTTATAATACTGTTTCTTTTTTCTCTCTTCTCCTGTAACCTTATTATTATATTGCCTTTAGACATTGTCGTAAATATAATAAATAAATAAATATAAAGTATTATTTACCTGTAGATATTTCGGTGTTTAAAAAAATCAAAAAGTTTAGACACCTTTCCTGAAATCCTGACAATAAATTCTATGTAAAACTTTAATACTTCAGGTCAATGTTTATATAAAGTAACCCAAGCCATTTTAAATTTAATTATCCGGTCAAAGTCAAAGGTCACTATTTTTTTTGTTAAAATATGAGGATTATTTGAAATTTCCTCTTTGCTTATCGGCCATTTAAAAAACGATATTTTATACTAATTGAATTACGCGATTATTTGACATGTTATCCAAAAATTAAAAAAATATACATGTTTGGTGATAATTCACAAAAGAAGACTATTTACAAATACTTATATAAATACGTGATTTATTTCTGCCTTTGTTTTAAATCATAACGAAAATAATGACAATTAGACATCCTGCTTATTTATCAACGACATTTTTGTTGTTGTAGAATAAACCAATGTTCATTTAATCCTCTTGTTACCACTTCCTTTTGGTGATAAATCATAATGTATGACGAATCTAAAATTATTACTTCATTTATCAAACTTTTTATTACTCGGTGTCTATACTTAAATGTTTCAATTGTTCGTAATATCGTAACCTCTAAAATATTCACAGAATAAATTTCAAAATACTATTGTGTGTTCAATCACGATATTTATTAGGAACGTTTCAAATTAATAGATGTATACATTTTTAATTTAGAGATTTCGCTGAATCATAATAAATGATCGTTATTATCCTAACCATTGTGCCCAGACTATTAAATTTATTTTATTTTATAAATATACATTTAGATATTTTAAATAGAATATAAATAACAGGTAGAACCCAAGTCCCAAATCGAATACCATTTATGTCACTAAACAATATTTATAAAGGGTATATAAAAAAAGTGTTGTGGAAATATTCCACGTTGGATTTATTGGGTAGAAATAAAATATACTCGATTATAAATGATTGAGAAAATATTAAAGGTATTTGCCCGTCGATATTAAATATGAAATCTTACATTACAAATTAACTAGGTTAGGTTATTTTTTATTTATTATATATTTGCCCAAGGCGCTTTTGAAAATATTTTTACATGTTTTTTGATATAACAACGTGTTAATTCATTGTTTGTCGGTGATCTTAACTATTACTAGTTACACAGGTCACCGACTTAATAATCAGTATTTACCTCACAATACATAAAATCAGAGTAAACCTGGATCAATACGATCGATCGGGATTTTATTAATATTATTCCCGATCTCCCAGTCGTAATAACCGATCAAATCAATTTAAAATTAATGACTTGAGCGAGATTTGAACTCATGACCACAGTATTTATGTACTTGCAGAGCCGAACTACGCTCCATTTCATGAATATGTAGAATAGTAAATATTTACTCTACACATTCATGAAATAGTAAACCTGGATCAAGACGATCGATCGGGATTTTATTAATATTATTCCCGATCTCCCAGTCGTAATACCCCTTTAAATCAATTTAAAAAAATTTGTCTTGACCGGGATTTGAACCCATGACCACAGTATTTAGTAATAGTAGTATGAATTTGGGTAGACTTTTTTGGATTTGAAACGATTTTGGCGTAAATTAATTACATTTGTTAAAGAAGAAGGTAATTGAGAATTATATATAATTTGTCTAAGTTTCTAATAAAGAGTATAAAATATGTAATCTAATTTCTCTAAAATAATTTGTACCCCATTTCATGGAAATTATAATTATGGAAGTACATACATTATTATAAAATACATTAAATTGATCGCCGCACAGTGTACATAACGCACCTCATAATGATTCAATAGATGATCTATTTAATTGAATAATGATTTAATTGTAAATAGTGAAAAGGTGAGTTGAGCCGCGAAGTAAAAGTGAACTCGGTCTCGGCATTGAACTTGTCCTCGTCTCATAACGGTTCATTGCAAAACTGGTCTTAAAATACGTACAAACGATCTAATTTCTCTCAAAAACAGTTTTTACCCCCAGGACTAATTCCCAAGATTACCGTCTGTTTATGTTGTGACATTGATTATAATAATATTATGATATATACATAATTAACTAGGTGTAGTTTGTTTAGATTAAATGCGTTTTGTTTTTTTAGACTATGGAAATACCCGATTATTATTATGAAGTAAATAAATATGTCAAGGTCTGACAAATACTAACTACGTGACGAGATTATAAGTCGTTTTTAGACAAAATACGCTTTTTAAAGTTACGGTACACTGGCTGCCATTTAAGAAATTCGTTCAGAAAAATAATCTCGGTTTCTAAATGAATATTTACGTTTGTTGAAAAACTTTTTACATTCGTCGTATAGTAATATTTCGATAACCTATTAAATTAATCACGTCTAAAAAGTGATATATATGTATATTGTTTTTGCTTCAAATAAAATAATTTTGATGATAATATTGCCCCTCTGATATTATTGTTACGTCTGTGATTTGTTTTTGTTATAATAAAACAGCAAATTGCGTAAAAAATTAGAAGAAATGTATTATGAACATATTTAATCGAACTTGAACATGAAAAACAATATTAAAAAACAAAGTGGTTTATGTAATAATTATATAAAACAAATATGAAATAGTGAGTTTAGCTCAGGCGATAAAACTCATATTTAGATAGAAAATATTTTTGGGCAAGGGCGTGAATTTGAAAAATATAATATTGTATTTCGGTCCAGGTTTACATTGATTTCCTGAATTTTAAATTGAATATTGATGCATATGCATGATGGACTTTTACTTCGAAAGTAGGAAGGGTATTGTTAAAATATTTGATTTTTTCCTTACTGTGTCCTATAATATTTTTATTTTGAGATAGTATAGAATGACAGCGGTTTATTATTATTAGTAAAAATAAATATGGTATGGCCTTTAATATGTCTCAAAATCGAGTTACCAATTTGAGAGCAAATTTACTGCGCCCGGCTGTTTAGTCATTGTACATATGTATAATGTTTTGCGATATGACCAATCACTCTCATTTGTGGTATTTCGGATGGTTTATAGTCTTGTACAAATATTATATTTGAGGGACTGAGTGGAATAATGGCGTATATTAAAATTGTCAGTTTCGGGATAATCGAGTAAAATATGATGATATCAAAATATTTTTACACATATCGATAGAGAATTTTCGAGTTTATTTACAAAAGTTATTTTACGGAATAAGGGCGTTATTGTTTGATATTTAACAACCAAATTTATAATTATACATATAATATTCTTTCATAATATCATTTTATGTGAGTAGTAAAAATTGTTAATCAAGATATACTCAAGGCATTGCGTTATCCGTCCTTATTTCACTCAAGCCTATAGCAAAAAGCTCTTCTATAAAAATAAAATACACATTCGCTGATGATTTATTAATTTTAATGGGAATATTGTGATTGTAGAATACGATTTGCTTTGTTGGGCACACGTGTGTGATTATAAGTGTACAGGTTTTGCAGTGTTAGATAATTTAGGTTAACTTGTTTGGTTACCCAACTTTGTGCACATCTCACTTTCAATTATTGTGACTCGATACCAAAGCAATATAATACAGTTAGGTGTAACTTAGATGAGGCAACAATTACCAGTCCTGTATAAATGTAGCTAGATTCCAGGATTGTTAGATGTTTTTAGTAACAATACGGTAATAATGATGGAATGGTGCAAGTGATGGCGGCGACTGACACGAAAAACCAGTACCTGGACGACTTTCCTTTTTGAAAACATTCCTTAATACGCATCACAAGTCACACACCATACAAGGTTAAGAACTTTTACACTTTGAAAATTAATCTAAACAATTTTCACCATTGTAACTATGAAGGTATTTTTTTAATCCCGAATTGGCTTTGACGACCGGTTCTTCTGGCGTTTTTATACCCAGCTCAACAATTATGTAAGTTCATTCATTTGATTTTTCCAGGGATGAAACATTCCTTTTAAAATATAGTTTATTTTATGTTATAAAAACTATCTGAATTAGTAATTCAGGAAGACGCGGAAACACGATTGTAGTGAAATTTTTAGAATTATATTTTATGTAAAGATAGGAAAAACTGTATAAATGTAAATATCTGATTGCGTGATCCTTTAAGTTTTAAGACTCTTCTACCGACGAAAAACCATTTCAGCAAGCATTAAATATTCACGGATATGCACTTCTAAAATTGCTAAAAAAATATATTAAAATTTGCATGTGCATTAAAACAAATTACTTCATTTAAATAAATGTTGCTATGCGGTTGAATCAAGTTTTTTTCAAGCAACACGACCATGTATTTGCGATTAGCTAGATCTAAATATGTGTAATGTGAAAAATGTAGTCACGTAAAGGTTGTCCCTGATATTTGTAATAAATTTAGTAATTTTATTTTCACAATAAAATATCCTTTAGTTTTGAATATCAAAAATTGCAACCAAATCTGTGACATTAATTTAATTATCTCTCGTTCAAAAAATAAAAACCAATTTCTATGTAAATTTCCAAACATCTTTTCGCCTTATCGTTACTGAATAAAAACATTTTTATTTCTTATTTGAAGTTATGTTAAACTAGTGTCCTTTTAAATTTTTAAATAAATTCTATTAATACCCGATAATTATCAAATACTTGGACCGACCCGACTTCATATTTACATATTTTCTAAATGTTAATTGCAATTTTTTCTTTAATGCATTTTTTGTTATGTATATTTTAAATTATTCCAGTCTCTGTGGTTTTCTTGAAAGGTAATAAATGAATGAAATTACCTCATAAATATGCACAAAAATTCATAAAAGTAATATTATCTATGAATTAAATAATGCGCCATTGGTTATTGCATTCATTTTAGCATGTCGTTAATTTTTGAAATGTAAATAAATAAGATTATTTGTTCACAGCGACTCGTGAAATTCTCCATGGTGTCGACGGGAAATTTAAATCCGGGAAACTGACTGCAATCATGGGACCTTCTGGTGCCGGGAAAAGTACCCTCTTGAATATATTGGCTGGTTTAACGTAAGTATTGATATTGATTTGATATACATTGGATAATTCTAATTCTAGTTAATAATTTATAACATCTCTCAATAAACTCAATATGGAAAATAGTTTAACCTTGATGGAATATTATGCGGTTTGCTGACTTTTTACAATTAAATTTTCAGATCTAAGGGGGTTTCTGGCGATGTTTTGGTTAATGGCAAGGTGAGGAATCTTAACACACCCGGACAGGGATTCCAGAGACTTTCCCGTTATATCCAACAAGATGATGATCTTAGACCGTATCTTACCACCGGAGAAGCCATGACTGTTGCAGCCAATCTTAAGCTCGGCTATTCAATTACTGAAGCTCAAAAGCACCAACAAGTAAATCCAATCCAAACAATTTAAAAATTCTAATAAATTGAAATAAATTTTTCTGTTTACAGATTATGGAAACATTGTCTATGCTCGGATTAGAGGAGACTTACAATACTATGACAATCAGATTATCCGGCGGACAAAGGAAACGCCTGTCTGTTGCCCTGGAACTGTTGTCAAACCCACCGATATTATTTTTGGATGAACCCACCACGTAAATATTTTTAATCGAATGTCGCATAGTAAATGCTTACAAATAACTGTGATGATTGTTACTTTCAGAGGCTTGGATAGTTCCTCTTGCTCTCAGTGTATTTCATTACTTAAGAGACTGTCGCAGGAAGGCAGAACGATCATTTGTACAATTCATCAGCCCACCGCTCTACTATTTGACATGTTTGATGATTTGTATGCTCTCGCTAATGGCTACAGTATCTACAGGGGTCGAGCGAAGAATTTAGTGTCATTCCTTGGATCACAGGGTCTAGTGTGTCCTCCATTCCACAATCCAGCTGATTATTGTTAGTACAGATTAATTATTTACATAAAAAAAATAATACATAAATATTGTAATTTTTAGTAATTGAAGTTGCGATCGGCGAACATAATGTAGATTTAGAAAAACTTGCCGAGGCAGCCTGTAAAGCCGAAGATGAATACACCACAACAATATCTCGATATTCTGACAATGTTGAACAAAATGGTTGGTATATAAATACAGTTTAATATATATTCTATAATTAATTTATGTTATTTGTTATAGAATTGGAAATGCATCTGTTAAAAAAGCAAAACCTTAATAGTACAAAGGATTCGAGTACAAGTGATTGCTCCGATGATTCCTCAACTCTAGTAGAACACATTTATCCACCACCATCTTATTTACAACAATTCTGGCTATTGTTGATGAGAAATTTCATCATTGCATCGAGAGATTATGTAAGTTGACCTGTTTTTATTTTTTTGGAAATGATTAATTCAATTGTGTTTTGTATTTTAGTCATTAATGCTTTGGAGACTGTTTGCTCATGTGTTTATTGGATTTCTATTTGGATACTTGTATCACGATGTTGGCAACAATGCAGACACGGTTTTGGCTAATTATGTATATTTGTACGGGACTCTTCTTTTAGTTGTTTATACTGGAAAAATGTCTGTGACATTACAATGTAAGTTATCATTATCACAGAACATATTAACTTGATACATGATACAATTGTATATTGGATAAAATTAATAAACATTAATCTCTTTCAGTTCCCCTTGAAATGGAAATCTTAAAACGAGAGCACTTTAATCGGTGGTACAAACTGGTGCCGTACTTATTTGCAAATCTCGCTCTGGAAATACCTTTCCAGGTAATAATACAATTTAATTTCATTTATGAGACATAATCAGTAATAATATTAATTTATTTGTAGGTTATTTGCTGTTGTTCATATGTGGCGATAAGTTATATTATGACAGGAAACCTCTTAGTCAACTATAGACTATTTTATTTCTTTATCATCATTATCGCTACAAGTCTTTGTGGACAATCATGGGGATATTTCATTGGAGCCACTACACCTGTTAAGGTTTATACTTCATTCATTTACAGAATAATTACTTTCAACCAAGAAAAACAATATGCACATTAAATAAGTACATTTGTTAAAAACGGATTTATCCATTGCCGACAATAAGAATGCCAGACAACTGGATGTATAAATACCAAGATGATCATTGCTAATTAATTACATAATTTTTTTTTATGACAAATAATCAACAAATATTTTTTTGTTATTCTATGATTCTTTAAGATTAAGAGTATTCTTTCAAATATGTGTTAAAATAATTTTGTATTTTGATTTCAGATTGCTGTATTCATTGGACCCGTTCTGGCCGTACTTTTCTCTGTATTTGGATTTTGCATCAGACTCGCCGATACTCCCTACATATTTAAATGGCTTTTCCATGCTTCGTACTTCCGCGCCGGCTTCCACAGCTTGGTGTACAGCGTTTACGGGTTGTCACGTGATAAATTGGATTGTTTCGGTGAAGGTCTCAAATATTGCCATTACAAAGCACCGGAGAAATTCCTCCGTGAAATGGATATTATCGATATAAACATTTGGACCAATCTCGGTATTGTATTCGGGCTGGGCATCGTCATGCACGTGGCGACGGCCGGCGCTCTTTGGTGCAGATTGAATAGAAGATAAACTGGATTGTGATGATTTGGTGATAACCATAGAGTCCGTACTATTTATTCATTCCTATAATGCAGATTCATGTAGTGAGGTATAATATGTGATAATATTTCTTTTCACTTTATAGACACTTAAATAGTGAGATATTTAGATTAATAGATTGATAATTATTCTTATTTCCTATTGCCGACACTATTGCTTCCTAGAAAAGGTTTGATAAAAGAAGTACCTCAAGTATTATAAGAGTATCGTACATAAAAATGGACCGTAATGACAAATTAAATGTATATTTAAGAAGCCGCTGGACAATTCAATATCATCTTGCCATAAGAACATCAAATCTTTTTCAATACTCGGTACTTTTTGATTGAATCTTGGTATTTACAAAAGTTTTCTTGCCATTTATATGTATTGTTAAGACTGATTGTCCTCTTTGTGTTTATTTGTTTGTTAACTTTGTAATTGTTTATGAATGTTAACTTAGTAGGAATTTAATATTCACTTAAAAACAACACAATTTTGTCTCCCACATTATTATACTAATATTTATTGTACTAATGTTAGAACAATTGAAAAGTGCATTTGTATTTAGTAATATTGTTAAGCACAGAACTTTTATATAATATATATAAATATGAAAGCTTGGTATTGTTCTTACAAATGTAAGTTACCAAAGATAATAAACGTAATTGTGATGATAGCATTGATAATAAATTAATGTGTGTGAGAAAAGTTGAGCTTATTATTCAACTATGTTAATAAAGAGAAAAGTAATTGTTGATTTTCTTATTATTGTAAAAAAATACACATCATATCTGTGGAAAAATTAAATTAGCCTTATACCTTTGATTTTGAATTATGTTTAGCTTCTTACAGTATTCTATTAAACAGAAAATACAATTGTGTGAATTTTGTTTTTGTTTTAATTTATAAATATAGAAGGCACTTTTATGATAGCTTAGTTTTGAGAGATTCGTAATAATTCAGTTCGCTGTTTGTGATTGACGGTATGAAATTTTCTATGACACTTTCAAAATCGGTATTGTTTATTAAAATATGTTTTTCTGAGAGGTCGGCAGCATTCAATTCTCCTGAAAAATATTTGAAATTGAGTAATTCATTATAAAAACGGGATTACAAAGTAAATATACCGGATTCAACTCTTTCGACAACTCTCGCTAATGCAATTTTGCGGGCATTATTAATAATCGATGCTAAGTCTGCCCCGGTGCATTTATGAGGTAGTTTTTTAGCAACTTCATTCAAGTCTACGTTCGGAGATAAGTTGAAACTGAAATTAAATTATATTGATTTATTAATTAATTAATAATAATTTTTAATTTTTAATTTGAAACCTTACTTTCGGCAAGATGCTTCCAAAACTCGTAATTTGTCAATGTCTCCTTCGTAAGGGCCGACGTATAATAATTTATCAAGACGTCCAGGTCTTAAAAGAGCCGGTTCTACCAAATCTGGTCTATTTGTGGCCGCCACTACGATAACAGGGCCTAAAATAAAAAGGAATATTATAAAATACATTCAATTATAAATTGATAGTATTTTTAATGTTACCATTTTCAGAGTCATTTTGTTGTACAGATACACCATCGAGTTCAGCTAAAAGTTGGCTGACTAATCTATCGGCAGCGCCAGCGGAATCACCGGAAGCTCCTCTTGCACCTGCTGCTGCTTCAGCTTCATCAAGAAAGATGACACAAGGCGCTGATGCTCTTGCATTAGCAAACACTATAACAAAATATTTTTATTTTATTCTAAAATAAAGATTTATGTATTAAATTAAAATGACTTACTGTCTCGCATATTTTTTTCAGACTGTCCGACATACATATCCAATAATTCTGGACCTTTTACACTTAAAAATGATGCTTTTAATTGTGATGCGATTGCACGAGCTACTAGAGTCTTTCCACAACCAGGCGGGCCCCATAATAATAAACCTAGTAAATTAATAATAAACTAAATTGTCAGTACGCCAGAATCTTATACAACAGAATAAAATTTATAAAAACAGCAGTTTTTAACATTTAAATACAGGACAGAACATTTTACTTTACAAGAGTTAATTATTCAAACCAACAAGTTTTCATTCATCAATGAGCTGCTTAAATAATGTTTATTAATTTAAAATAATTACCTGAACGTTTCAGACCACTGTTTAATAAAAATTGTGGATATTTTAAAGGCAATTCAATGGTTTTAAATATTTCCTGCTTTAACTCTTTCAATCCTCCGATGTCTTCCCAATCTACGTTTGGAATTTTCACCGCATTTAATTTTAGACTCTGAACAGATCTCATTTTTTCTAAAATAATATTGTTATTAGATTCAAAGTGAGACATATTTTAAATTCTTTTAAAAAGAGCACCCACCAATGGCATTGAAGAAATCTATTTCTCTGACGAATCCAAATTTCACATCATCGTCTCGTTGGAAATGTGCACGTTGAGCATGGTAACTAAGTTTTAAGGCTATATTTGTGAGAATATCTAAATCTTTATATGAAAATGACTCAGTTTTAGATGCTACATTTTCCAATATTTTTAAGACTATATGATGAAGCGGTTTTTGGCTTTGAGCTTTTTTTATCACACCACCTTGATGCAAATTCACAACACTATCAGATTGTGTTTTTATGTCCGTATCTTTAGTTTGAGTATTTTTTGAAAATGGATCGGAATGGAGAGTTTGTTCGATCGCAACCATTTTTAAAGCCAACTCGTCTTTCTGAGAATAATTTCTACTATTTTTCGCTTTCACATTTTTATTTATACTACTCTTGCCTTTTCGCAAAATAGTTTGCATTTTATTTTCATATGTCTTCTTATCAACAACCTCAATTAAAGGCTCAGGAATATTTGGTTTATTATCACTTAAATAGGGGTAAAAATTGATATCACAGATAGAGATATTTTTGTACTGTAAGAACCATTGAAGATTTAACTGTCTCTGCTTTTTGGTAAGATTTTCCAAATGGAATTGTTCTAAGAAAATTCTCGACAGGCTATTTTTTAATTCGTGTGTATCGACACAGCTAGCAAATATTATTATAGGAAACTTCGTGAAGTTTTCAAATAGATTTTTAAGTTGATTGGTGAAGTTTTCTATTACCCTAATTTCTTCATTATTTTCTACATCGAGACCGAAAGTCTACAATTTAAAAAATTATAGTTAAATTATAAACATTAGATTATTAAATACATTCTTACCTCAAATTCTTCCAAAAGCACTAAAACGGGGGCCACATTTTTAGATCTTTGCAGAAGTGCGTCAAGTTTACTCTCGGATTGCTTCGACGTCGATGCCATTAAATGCCGACAGCTTGTTGAGAAATAATTAACTCCGATTTTCCTAGCCAGTGCTTGAATTATTTCATTTATTCCAGCTCCGATCGCTCCCCGAATTAGAAATATTGGCTGCAGAATACATTTTAATGAATCGTGTAAGGGGTTTGCTAAAAAAAATTAAATTGTACAATTAGAAACCGAGTATCTTGTATGGATTCTTCAATCTATACTCACTACTGCAATCTAAAATAAAAGGTTTCACAGAGGCTTCCATATTTGCCAACAACTCTTCAAATCCATACGGACAATATGGCATAAGATGATCATCCAAATTTGATAAGGTTTCAGTCGTATTACACATTATATGAATCTGCCTTGGAATGAATGAATTGATATTCTGTTCTTGAACTAACTCTGTTCTTCCTTTTACAATGAAATATCCCGCTTCTCTAGAACTGTCTTTGCATTCAATTTCGATACATTTGAAATAGATTCTTTCACACTCATGAGCGACATTAGAATATTTCAAAAACAAATTCGCCATATATTTTCCAACTAATGGTATACTGAAATAATCATCCTTGTGGAGGAATTTCGGTGATTGAAAATAGTTGTTCAGAAGAATATCAGTGAGATCTGTTCCCACAGGAAGAGAAGCATTAATCATCTGTACCGTGAGTTTTTGAGCAACTTTTGGAGCGTGCCATTGACTAAGGATTGGGATAAATTTAAACCTCTTCATGTTTTCTTCATTTTTTATACAAAAACAATTGACAATATTAAAATATTCTGTTTCATTTGTATAGATAAATGAATCGCTGCTTTCAATGAGAGGTAAAATTTGAACCGTTCTGTATTTGTAATTAGTCTTCATAAAAACATTCTCTTGTAAATAATTTGGAGAATCTATTGAGAGAATTCTTTTTGTATTAGTTGAATCACTTTTGACAGAATCTAATTTGATTGCAATCCACAGAGAAGCATCATCTCTATAAAAGAAGTTCTCTGAATATAATTCATTAAATAAATTCGAAGGCACGATTAAACAATGACTAGAATCATTCACTGGACTGTCAGGAAGCACGGATTTTACAATTTTAAAATAAACTTCCTCGGGAAGAGACCGCAATTTGAAAGTACTTTCTTCATTGATATTGGAAATTTTTACCACATATTGGATAAAAATGTAAATAATAAATATATCAGAGTTTGCATTCGGGTACACTAGCTTCAATACATATCTTAAAATTTTGAGTTGTTTTTTAATACTCAAGTTGGTTTTTAAATCCTCCATGGTCACAACGGGAAAACTATTCGGTCATAATCCTGACGTTTCAAAGTTCACCAGAACAACAACACGAAGTTGTCAGCTTATCAAATGTCAAACAAAGATTGCCATATGAAATAACAAAAACAAATATATTTCTCACTGCAACAATGTTATTTAATTTTTAAACATTATCTACCTTAGAATATCATATTTGAATAATAAAAATACGCGAAAAATACAATTTGTATATTTATGATATGCATAAAAATTATAACACCTTTACTCCACAATGAATACTGACTTGGTTTGTTCATATATTATTTTATGATTTTAATTATGAGTCGAATGAGCAAATGTTTTCAATAATTAATTTCTAACTAGAATCAACCACATTTCTTCCCGTTATTGGCAATAAGGCGCTGAATTTCAAATTTGCTCAAATTTTTGTTAACTTATACGATATCCAAACTGTGTAAGTATTTAATTATTTTTAAAATAGCATAAAAGAAGTATTTACCTTTCGTTAAAATATTCTCAATTAATTTAAGTCCACCCTGTATAATAATCGAAGTGATGATAAATCTAATATTTTCCTCGATTTTGATGTGTGCATGACATATTGTATAATAAAGAGCAGCAAAATGGGTTATTTAGTAATACATTTTTGCCCAAATGCAAAATAAAGCTGCTTCTACACACTCAAAAATTGAGTGTAAAATCTCAATAGGATTAATTTATTTAAAGCAATCTAAACGAGTAGTAAACATGATTCTTATTGCAAAATTAAGAACAATTGAGATATCATTGACATTCTTGGCTATCAGCAATGTAAGCGAGCAAATTTGATGGACGATAACCAAACATGGTAATTTTATCAGTGATTCAAGTTATCAGTCAGCTTTCAGTGTCCCGACGAGGCGCTTCTATCGCTAACTTGGATATTATTTAAGAAATAATTTCATTCACAATGAATTACCTATTTGGATTTAACAACAAGTGGGTATTGAGTGTTATTTTCGATTGACTGAATAAGTGAAACCAAATGTGAGCACGGACTAAAATACAAACAGCGTAAGTGTATTTATTATAATTATGTTTATCTATCGGTGTTTCAAGTAGTAACAATCTCATCAAGATTTCCTTTGATAGTTTTATCGTAATTGGTGTTAAATAAATGCCTTATCTTGAATGTATTAATTCAGTACTTATCACCCGCGTGCGCATTTTTAATCAGCCGTGATTCTTCAGTCAATCCATTGTTATCGGATAACTTTAATTCGACAATACTCATAAAAAAAGATCCAATACGTGACAAATTTAGGATTTAAACCCACGCCTTCATATTTGATTAACACAACTCAGTCTTATCAATTCTACGCAATATTTACTTGTACGATAAGCCTCTTACAATAACTATAAACTAAAATATTCGTCATTGCTCGATATCAATGATGCATTTTATATGTTTGTTTTTTTAAATATTCATCAATGGTGTTTTATCTTATGCGATATTATAAAACAAAACCGACCATCTTTTTCAAAATAAAATAATCATTCTTCAATATTTTAAAGAACATTGTTTTTTTTATAATGTCTGAGTACTTTTGACTAAAGAATAAAATCTGTGGAAATTACAACTAACAATTAATTTTCTTTAAATTATGGAATTCCACCAAGAAGTCCATACTATTAACAATTTATTCATTCTTCGTCTAAAAATCGCAGCGTTCATATTATTAGGAAATTCTTTATTTCTTGTGCTTGTAGAGCTAGTGTCAAACTTTAGACACGCACAGTTCCCAAATAACTTACCGAAAACGTCTTTTATTGGTGATATCCTCGTAATATTTATGTATATAAACTAATCATGGTATTCGCGGTAAGTTGGCTCGGTTTTGTGCCTTTTTCGATATTGAAACTTGCTCTATAAATATAATAAATTAACATCTTTAGCTAGAATTATTTAACCCTCTTTTTAGATACGCATTTCTATTAATACTCAATTCCTAATCTTCTCTTCTGTTTGTCCAGTAATACATTGAGTAATATCAATATACAGGGTGGACTTAAATTAACTGAGAATTAAATCAACTGAGACAAGGTGGACTTAAATAATTAAAAAAAATCAATGTATTTAACAGACACTTTTTCTTACTAGCACTAACTAAGAATATAATTTTTATTAAAAAATAATATAATTAATATTCTTTTCGCTTATATTTCCGATACCCCACCACCTTCTACAATATTCTCAGTTATTTCAAGTCCACCCTGTATATAAATATATTTAAAAACGCCTTAAAATAGTGAACTCAATAGAAGAGGTAATGTGTTATAAAATCCAATATTCTCCTTAGAATCTTATCATCGAAAAAAATGTTTGTAGTCTAATGTCATTTTAAATGGATATCTCAATTTTGCGGTTTGCCTGTGGCTAGACTAAAACAAGTATTATGTTTGACATTTACTCTATAAACATATGAAACAAAGAGTTGGGAGAGTTACATTGTATACATACAAACATAAAAAAAATAAGGTTTCTGTAGTATTTGTGCAATAAATTCAATGGTGTACAAAAGCCATGTCCACGTATCCCAATTGACTTTTTGTTATTTAATTAGTGTGTTGTATTGAGGAGTTATCTTAAATCCTCGTTCCCCTCGTCCAAGAAGGCATTGATCTGTCACATGTTGTGTTAGTGTGCAATAAAGAGGAGATGCGATGTTTGTGTGTGTGTTGTTGTAGTTTCTTTGTTTACGACATTGTTTCGGGTAGCGGAGTGTAGAGTGCGCTACTGTCGCCTGTTACAGCTGATCAACCAGCGAATGTCAAACTGTGCCACCGCATTATTTAAACACATTTCCATCAATCACTCATTACATTATAAGAGAAGGCAGGGTAGACCTAGGTTAACATGGGTGGACGACTTCTATAAGGTAGTTATAAACATTAGATATCGCATTGCATATAAATAATTCGTGTAGCCCGTGTCTTGTTGCACTCTTCTCTCCTATTCGATAAAGGCATAAGTGTGTCTCTTCACTCAACACATTTCTAGTGACCACTGAGAGCGGCTGTGACAATACTTTGGCGATTAAAACGCAATAATATTTTCAACATATTTAAGAAGTAGTCTTTGGTAAAAAGTGAGCCTAGATGTATTTGAGTGTATGTTTGAGTCCATATGACATGTAGTAACATTTGCATTTACCCATTTTACTGTGAAATATAACTGAAGATATGAAGAGAGATGTTTGCCAGGTATTTAACTAACCACGCATTTAGCCACTCATGCGATATCTTATGTTTATATCTATGGGAGTTTTGGCATTAAAACTGGTGGTGCGCGGCCTCCAATAAAAATAAGTGGAAGTTGCTGGTGCAGGCCTTGGTTCATCACTGAACTGGAGTGCTTGTGATGATGATAAAAATCTATAAAGCTAGGGATTCCCAGGCGTGCGTCGCCGCAAACGCACACCGCAAAGAAGGTAATAGAGTTGTTTTGCTGTATTTTTGATTGGTTTCTTGTTAATAAGTGTCTCGACCGAGGCTCAGACGAGACATTAATTAACCAACAAAAAACCGATCATAAGTTTAGCAAAGTAACTCTACTATCGTATTTACAAAGATGTCGAATAGTATTTTTTAAATAAAATACACCAAATGTGTAATAATTGATATTCAAAATATAGATACCACGACTGATAACGTTAATAAATTAGACAAAAAAGCTAAATTTTGTGAAGAATTACAATCCTTAAGGCAAATTTTGGTACCGAAATAACGTGGAGGTGTATTTTTTTGTGAACGAAAGAATAATAAATTACTCTCTTTCCTCATATGAATCTGTTTCGTTCTAAAAAAAATCAAAACAAAGTATGTACTTAACCCCTTACCGCATGGAGGGTCAAATTTGGCCAAAACATTTTGTTGCCGTTACTGCATGGAGCGTCAAATTTGGCCAAAAACTAATGATTTAATATTTTTTTATTATTTTTCTGGGCCTTCATTATTTATAACATCTTAATTTAAAAAAAAATCGGAGATCTCATGCGGTAAGGAGTTAAAAACAAATGCCCATCGCACTTATGTATAATTGCATTTCGTTTTTTCATATAGATTATCACTTTAACATTTTTTATATTGATCTATTATTACCTCACGCAAATGAGAGGATCGACACTACCGATATTAGAAGGCCGGACAAGTGGATGATAAATATCAAGATGGTGCATCAAGCAGATGAGTTTGATAGAGGCAACACTAATTGTCTCACTCAGACTCGCCTGCATGGTCCGCCATCTTGACATTTATACATCCAGTTGTCTGGCATTCTTATCGGTCGGATATATTATGAATGTTCCGATCGTTGATAATATAATAGTATTGAGTGAATGATGCATTGTGTGATTGTTACTAAATGAAATATCCTTTGTGAGTCAGCGCGCCACAGTTATTTGTTCTGTGGTTCTGCGTCACAATGTGGCTCTGGATCTTCTAGCTTCCAGTTCTAGTCTGTCTTCGAGGCAGGCGGCCTTCGTGGCCTCGTCACTCTTGTCGCTCTTTTTATAAATATTATTTCACCCATTACAACTTTTTGTTGATAATCCGAGCAGGTGTGTCGTATTGCCGATGGCAGCCATTGTCACTTCTTGATCAGCTGTTCAGTCATGGAGGCGCCTTCGAGGATGCAGCATCGTCGGAACAAGAGTGCTGGTCCTGACCGAGTCCTGTCTCCTCCCAAACATCCTTTCGGGAGCGAGAGTTGCTTGAGTCTGTCGGCCAAGAGACCTGCCGCCTTGAACTTGGAGCCCTTGACTGTCCCCAAACTACCCCAAGAAGACCAGACACCCCTGGAGTTCTCCTCAGTGGACGTCTCCATAGACTTGTGCTTCAGCGATGTGTCGTACTCAGTGCCGGTCGGCATCTTCAAACGGGGTGAGTTTCCTTCTATTTAACAAATACACATACATATTTGCCACATGTCATAGTTTCTTCTTATCTTGCTTTGTTCCGTATTATTATGATACATATTATTACTTGACAGGCTTATCGCTTTTTGAATACTTTTGCCATCTCACATATTCATTTACAATATAATACTCAGCGTGTTTTATACAAATGTATCTTAGGCGATTCTAATATGACAGCTATTTATATTTAAATAAAATAATTTCCCAACTATCTCAATTTAGATTAGTTACTTTCTGTTGCAGCTGCATCTCTTTGGCCGTGTGATATTTATTGTGTGCCATATTTAGACTTTAGACACTAGGGCTACCAAAATTATATACAATCAGAAGAATTATAGAATTATGTCTTATCTATAAATAATCGTTAGGAAAGGTCGAGTGGATCAAATCAGTTTAGAAACTTACTTAATAGGGACAAAATATTGTCAATACAAAAACAAAAACACGCAAAGAATATTTGTCGGTGTGCATTTTAAATTTTATATTCAACGTTTTATTTGGCTTTAGAAAGAGTTTTTTTAAGGTATCAAAGTCTAGATGGTGATAAGAAAAGATTTTCAATTGACATTCAATAAATAATAAATTCCTTCGCAAACTGTTAATTTAATAGTTTTTTTTAATATGTCATACTAAAGTTGCAATTCTAAAAAATGCGGAATATTAATACATGGACTACGTTGTATTTCTTACTATGAGATGTGTGAAATATTTGAATGTTTAAAAAATATATATATATTTTTCATTATATGTCCTAAGACATTTTAGTGTCAGCAAAAAGCATAAATCTAATATTAATATTCGATTGTTTAAAGTAATAAAATCTACTACAAATATGATTATTTAAATAAAAGATCCTTCACCTTTTCAACTATTTGCATTCTCTATCGCGATATTTTATTATACTAAAAGTATAACAATTGAAAAAATTAATTATCTGACCAGATAAGTATATGTACGTTTATAATATATTATTTTTTGATTCTTTATTAATTTTAATGCTCAAGGCGATCAGATTACAATTATTGGAGTGCATTTTATAAGATTCAGATAAGAAACTATTGAATATTCAGATTTATCATCTACTTCTAGTAATGTTTGAATTTATTACGTTGATTTGAAATTTCATTGGTATTTGAGTTAGAATTCTGGTTATATTGAGTCTGGAATATATTAAATGTATAAAATTAATAGTCGTCACATATTATTTTGACATTAAAAAAGTACATAATAAATGGCACATAAAAACATGTATAAAATATATTGTTGAAGTGAAAAATAAAATATTATAAATTACCCGTTCATAGGTCAGTTTATATGAAAAACAAGGAGATATTGTCGAATTTTCCATTGTATATTTCGATTTTTAGAACCTTGTCTCCTTCTTTGCTGGTGAATATTGATTAATATTCTTCACAAGTCAAGGCTTTATCGGTCACCAGGGATATTTACATTTAATTGTTGGTAATGTTTGTTGCGATGTTATAATAATGACGCATTTTGTGTGATAAGAGGTGATCCTTATTAGTGAATACACAAAGGTTGATTATCCCTGCTATTGTTAATCTTTATTCCATGTATAAAAATAACGACCTCAGTTCGTTACTTAATATGACTCGTTGGTGCACAAAGAAAATGATAATCTCTTGTTCGTGAATCACTTCTAGGGTTTACTATTTCCTTAATGTTTATAGTGTGTTTTTAAATTCCATGCATTTTATTATGTATAAAAGTACTGTGGTCATGGTTTCAAATCCCATCAAGTAAAAAAAAATGATACAAGCTTAACAGATCTTTGCGAATAAATTCTCAGCTAATTTTAATACTACACAGTTTTTTCAATTGAATCGCAGTTATTTTAAAATAAATTTTCATGTGAGTTACATTTAAAAAAAATACCACCCAACAATGTATGTATCTTATTAAATTTATAGACTGAAAAACACACCATAAAAATACCATACATAAATAATTTGGTCTTTTGTTTGTTGTATTAGTATTAAACATTGTTTTTTTTTATATATTTCCCTTTATTAACCAGCGTAAAATAGCTCAATGGGTTTCAATTACGTTCAAGTCATTTTTTTAAAATTGATTTAATCGGTTATTACGACTGGGAGATCGGGAATAACATTAACGAAATCCCGATTGATCGACTTAATACAGGTTTACTCTTATCTCCTGTATTGTAATACTGAGGCGATTATTAAGTCGAACAGACTATAAGATCACCGACAAACAATGAACTAGTTGTTAACAAATTTGGAAAAAATGTCTCAAAAAGCCATCGGGTCGTATACTATAAATAAATTAATACTATAGTAATAGTTATTATAATCAGTTTAAAATATTTATAGGGGAGGTAGATTATTGAATAATCTTATCATACATTTATCTTCTATAATTTTAAGCTAACATGCATACAAGAATATTATATTCATTGTAAATGCATACAAGAATATTATATTCATTGTACTACACTTTGCCTCGTTGGTTGTAGAGCATTCTTAATATGACATCCCGCGAACTGCTGTGATTGGTCACACAGCAAAGCTATAATAAAATACACCGTTATTTGCGATATTAGATTTTAGAGACAAAACATACAAATAAAAATATTTATAGTGAATTCTGAAAATATTTTAAAAAAAATCTGAGACCCAAACTATGATATAATTATAATTATTTTTACTGAATAAAAGCTCCCTACATACAATAATATTATTTAATACAACTAATAAATTTTGATTAAAATGCAGTAAATGTCACATTTTTCCAACAATGACCGTAATCGATCACACCACCAAACTATTATATCATATCATACATTTATAACTAATCACAGTCGTTTGTGGTACGTTAGTAGTAGTATAATGTCTAGATGCAAACCTACTTGATGGAATAAATGGCATTTGCATCTAGAATTTGATACAATAATATTTTTAGAATATTTGCATATTTTTATAATGTGTATTGTGAATGTTAATGGTGATTATAATAACTTTTATTTAGTCAGTCACAAAAAAAGCAAAATTTTTATACTTCATACCAGTTCATATTTGAATATGATTAAAATATCATCATTAATATTCATCCGGAGGTTATTAATGTTTTGAAGGTTTTTTCTCTCTCGGATGAAAACGTATAATTAAATGCAAAAAAAGCTTCAAAAAATACACACGTTCCTGTTTTTAAAACAAGTTTTGTGTTGTTTGTTGTCTCGGAGTAATAACAATTTTAGACATTCGGTTTTTGGTTTGCACGTGTTTATAATATAAATTAGGAGTCTCCATATAAAATTATTACGTAATAATGGAAAAGTAATCTATGTTTTAATTACAATGTATAAAATACAACGCGTCAAATGTTCTAAATTCAAATTTGATAACACTCCGATTGATTAGCCTTGCTAATGTTGCCATTTATGATTTTTTTAATATATGTATGTATGGATTATTTCTACTTAAAATACTTATTTAATAATGTTTAATTATCACACAGCTTACTTTATTTTACACACTATATTCTGTTCATTTTCTTTTGTATTTTCGAGTATTGCCAGATTAGTTGCTGATAAACTATGTATGTATGTCTGTAGAGGAACTGTCAGAAGTGAGATATGATATGACACAAATGACTCTAATTACGGGTTCTCTCTTAGGCGGTAGTTTTGTATAATATATAACCAATCAGAGCCGTTAACGTATTACAATATACGAAACGACGACATATTCTACAAACATTCGCTACATAGAATAACTTCTCACGAAATTTTATGAGACTTTTGAGACAACTTTTAGAACACCAAAATAATTGTGTATAATTTGATCACTTATTTTTTCTTGGACTGAATTATTATGTACATTTTTTTAATAAAGTAAAGTAGGTTTACATACTTAAATAAATATGTATAATGAGGATTAATTTGATGTATATTTTTGTTGAATATATATTTGTTGAAAGCACAAAATGGCGCTTGATAGAACTCAGGTTTTTCGTGGCATATTTAAAATTCTGACAGTTGCTCTATAAAAATCGTCAATTCTTTATTATACACCTGACCAATTTGACAGGAATGAATCCTTTTTAAATGATAGATAATTTTAAAATTGAATTTTGTTTCAGGAATGCGTCAAATCCTAAAAAATGTAAGCGGGGAACTCAGGGCCGGTGAATTAACAGCGATCGTTGGACCTTCGGGAGCCGGAAAAAGTTCTCTAATGGATATTTTAGCAGGTTACATGTGAGTAAAAACTCGTTTATTATATAAATTTATTTCATAATATATCACCGGAGACTCTTTTTTACGCAGTTCAAGGCCGCTTTGATGATAAAACATTAGATTTAATATTACATTTGCCTTAATAAAAATAATTGCGGCACACTGGCAAATATTTTAATCACCAATTTAAAGCTAGATTTTTTTTTTTGTTTTAAATAATTTTTAAATCAAACATGGAAAACTGTCTAAACAAAACAAAAATATTATGCACGGTAATATTTCTCACGCGATCGTTTGTTTTTTTTTAATCTTACCTTAGTTTTTTAACAGCGGATTGTATTGTTTTGAGGCCATATTAATTTAATATCACAACTATTCCATTATTTGGGTCGTTTTTTTATATAACCAATAAAAATAGAATGACAAATACTGACAGATTATGATGAATGAATTCCGTATGAATAATATTTGTGTTATTAGGACAAATAAACGAAATAAGTGTGGACAAGAGTTATTCCAAGTGCATTCTAAGTGCAGGTGCACTGGAGACCTTCCTGGGCTATGCTATGGTATATTTACCCTTTTAATGCCTGTGGTTATCAAACTGTAAATACAATGAAATATTTTTTTAATAGAAGAGCGGGTTTTATAAAAAATATTTCTATAGATTTAAAAAAATATTCATAAATTGCTAAACTTATTTATAAGAGCCACAGGTTGAATACTTGCACTCTAAATGCACTGTGAGAGTGAGATGTGAACATAATAATGGTGTTGTCTCGTTTCAACTGCAAGAAATGTTGTAACTGGTTTATTTTGAGTGCATATGTACTGAAGCAGCTGATTTAATAGTAATAATAAAGCCTTTCTAGTATACACAATAACTGATAAAATGACCCAGTTCCTTGAAATTACTAATCATTCATATTGAAATATGTACAGCAATATTTTTTCATTCTAAACAATCAACAATCAAAGTGTTCAAAATTTTTTTAATATGCCTAATAAACATATTTTAACAGATTTTCTTTATATTCAATTAGTTGTTGTATTGTTGTTCTTATCAGGTAACAGATTAACTTGTTAATCTTGTATTGCACATCCACAACTAACAATTTACCATATTTTGCTCTTTAAACAAGTCATAATTATTATTATTATATATCAAAACCTTATTATTTCAGAACTTCATGGACGGGTTCCATTACAGTTAATGGTAATGAAAGAGATCTCGGTAGGTTTAAAAGAAAGTCTTGCTACATAATGCAAGATGATCATTTGCAGCCACTGCTGACCGTTGAAGAAGCTATGAGGGTGGCTGCTAATTTAAAACTTAGTGCCAAAATTAGTCAATTAGAAAAAGAATCGAGAGTTAGTATTGACTTTGGATCAAACATATGCATTTTATTTTAATAATTGACTGACTCTTGGTCTGATCATTTTTATATTGTCATTATTCGGTGAAATCATGCTTTTTATACCGGAATGTACGAAATTCCTTATCTTGTTCACTGTAGATGTTTAGTAAATTTAACTGTACTTTCAGGTTACTCAAATACTTGAAGCGATTGGATTGTACGAGTCAAGAAATGTAATGACTGGTCGTCTCTCAGGTGGCCAAAGAAAACGATTAGCAATCGCCCTCGAACTAGTCAGTAATCCGCCAGTGATGTTTTTTGATGAGCCTACTAGGTATTTATTCATCAACTACAAGAACAAGATGTGCAAATAATATTTATTGTATTTAATTTGCAGTGGTTTGGATAGTTCAACATCAAAACAATGCATTTCTCTATTGAGAAAACTCGCATTAGAAGGAAGAGTTATAGTTTGTACGATTCATCAACCTTCAGCACTTTTACTGGAAATGTGTGATCATATTTATGGATTGGCTGATGGTCAATGTATATATCAAGGAAGTGTAAAAGGAATAATACCATATCTCGGACAGTTGAAACTGCACTGTCCTCCATATCATAACCCAGCAGATTTCTGTAAGTGTAGAACAATACAATATATACTGCTTTAGTACTCGAATTTAATTTATTTATTCTCAAAGTATGATTTTTATTTTAATACCTCACTATCTGTTATAAACTAATGACCAGATGATATCTCATATGATATTTGACACGGCTTATCGTGGCAAATCTCTGATAATTTGTACACCTGTTAAGATTGTTACTAAGTAGACACAATGTAAAATTAATTTTTGAACCTTAAAATAATTTTAAATGTTATGTCACAGTTTTGGAGGTAGCGACTGGAGAGCACGGTCCTCAAATTGAAAATTTAGTTGCAAAATCAGAAAATGGAAAAAACAATGATTGGCGAAAAAGGCACACTCCTCTTTCACAAATTAATATGGTTAAACATGTCGGTTAGTAAATTTTAATTAACAAAATTAATACTTGAATATTTCATCAATGACATATTAAATTTTAATTTTAGATCAAATGATGGCAAATGGACTCATGACACCAGTGGGCGCTCCATTTATGCCGATTGCTCCATTTTCTCCTCCTCCAAAAAATAGGAATCTATCCAATAAGCATTTATCAAAACCGCCGTTAAGTAAAAAAACATCTAAAACGAAGATAACCCTGAATCCTGGAATTTATTGTCAAGATGAAATAGCTTATCCTACCTCATTTTTCACCCAAGTGATTACTTTAATGTTTCGGAACATAAAAATGTTGAAAAGAGATAGGGTATTAACTTATATGAGATTCTTCATTCATACCAGTATAGCAATATTCTTGGGGACGCTTTATTATCAAATCGGAAAAGATGCACAATATATGATGGATAATTTTAACTTTCTATTTTTCACTGTGATGTTTTTGATGTTCACTGCATTTAATTCAATGACACTTACATGTGAGTATTATTATCATTAATTCATTTCATAAAATATCAATAACCATGTTTTTATATATTTTTTAGTTCCATTAGAACTTCCGATTATCAGAAGAGAGCATTTCAACAGATGGTATTCTTTAAAAGCATACTTTATCGCTGTTACCATATCGGATGTGCCTATTCAGTTTATATCGACATTTTCATATGCTGTGATAACATTTTTACTCACCGGACAACCTTTAGAACCTTTAAGAATAGTATTGTATATAGTTATTTGTGTGCTAGTTTCGTTTGGTGCTCAAAGTGTTGGAATATTGAACGGAGCAATATTCAATATTGGAGTAAGTCATTTATAAGTAATTTCAACACTCATTTTATGTCAATGCTTATAGTGAACAACTTTTATTTTCAGAATGGTGTTATTTTTGGTCCTTTCTTTATGCTGCCGTTTGTGATGTTCTCCGGTTTCTTTGTAAGATTTAGTGACTGTCATCCAGCATTTCAGTGGGTGTTTTATATATCATATTTAAAATATGGACTCGATGGAATTGTTCTCAGTGTTTTCGGATATGACAGGGAAAAACTTCCTTGCAATGCTGACTATTGTCATTTCAAGTATCCTGCAAAATTTCTCTCTGAGATGGACTTAAAATATGCCATCTATAGTAATTCTGTGATAGCGTTGTGCTTACTGTGTCTTATTGCCAGAGTATTGGCGTATTTTATGCTCAAATACAGACTGAAATTCAGGACAAATTAAAATTACCATAAACATAAAATATTTAGTTTGAGTATTTTTATAAAAGATCTATTTATGTATATTTAAATTAAGACAACCACCATATATGTTAATACACAATCATGATTATGTGAGTCTGCTCCTCTTTGTGTCTTTACATACACAATTAATATTGTTATATCAATCAGTCAATGGCATTTCAATATAAATACATATCTTATTTAAAAATTATGTTTTGTACAAACCTTTTTTTACACAATTACAAGTTATTATTGTATTATTATGAGAAGTGTTATTATTACTTCTCCATATTTTATATTCAATTTAGTTAAATTCATTGTGATATTTTTTACTACATACATATGATTGATAATTTAAAAATTCTTTTGAATTACTATTATTTATATCTCAAAAATTATACTAATTGCAACAGTCAATTTTTTTATTAAAAAAAACTATGCCGACTCGAGTATGACAAAATACATATCATATTGTAATACTAACAAGTTCTTTATTTTGGGTTAGACAGGTTGAAAAATGTATACCTTCAGGGTTCGGGGGTAATAGAAATTGAAATTAATATTATGGTATAATTATTTTTACAAAGGTCGGGATGGGCAGCAATAAATTGTAAAATAATGAACTGTATATTTATGGAAAATTAACTGATTTGTTCATTTAGTCATGTGTGCCTTTAATTTTCTAATCATTTATCTCCTTCAGGTGTTTAATTGTTATCATATTTTTGTACTGTTGTAAAATAAGTTCTCCAGATGATCGTCAATAATTTTATAATGATTAATTTAATTGTCACATTCCAAATAAGCCAAAGTGAATAAGAATTTAAAATGACCATTTTATATAAATATTCTACACTTTTTCGTGTATTGACTGTCTAATTTACCCAATAAAACAACATATTGTGATATGGACATATTATAAGCAATATATTTAGTGCCATGAAGCATTATTATTGTATTAATAATAAGAATAACTATATCAGATATCAAACTATTTTTAGAAAACTCCAATATCAAACAAAATCTAGTATTATTAAATTATCTTACTGTGCAAGATTATATTATATTTGACACATAATCAGGAAAAAATTATATGTAATTAAATCGATATTCCATCCATTTAATTGATTAATGATCAAAAAATAGATGTACGATACATAGTTCTATTATAAGAATTGGTTTTTTTCTTAATTTTAATACATAATTGTTGTGGTTCTTAAATTTAAGATGTCATCATTAAACATTATAAACAAATGCATACAACCAGTACAAATATATTGTATATATTTATGAATTAATACTGCTTTTTAATTATTATTTTTTGTAATCACATCATTGATAATGTAAGTATGTCTTATAATTATTTTCTAAATATTATATCTAAGTAATTTATTGATTGAATATAAAATTTCTTAATGATGTTTATTTTTTATAATCATCGAGGTCAACAAAAGTCGCAGTTTATACAAAAACAAAACAAATACATAATATTTTTTTGATAGTTATCTTATTTCTTATTTTTTTCTGTTTCATTGTCATTCAAGAATCATAATACCTATTATGAAACAAAATGTGGGCATGATGACCAATTTGTACTTTGATATTAGATTACTCATTTGTATTGATTTTGATTCATATCAAAATATGCAATGAAATAATATTTCATTCCAAATTGCAGTTTCTTGTTTACATTATTGAGTCTGATTAAAAATATTTTTTATGTGACTTTGTGTTGTGTTTCACTTCTGCAGAAATGAGGTTTAGTAAATGTAAACTGGTGAAAGGCTTCCAATTAAATTGGGGTCAAGTAATGTCAATAAACCCTTTGCAAGGATATTTTCGCATTTGGAGTTATTTTAAAAAGTACATTATAATTTGCCTGACCTATTGAGCCAAGGTTGTATAAAACCACGAACAGATTCTTCTGCTACTCAATACCTATGTTACTTTAATGTAAGTATCTATCGATGAAAAAAAAAGTATAAAAGGAATATATTGAATTGAATACATTTCCATTGGAAGCTAATTTTAACATTTAAGTATATTGGGTAATATAACTTTTAAGTATTTTAAAAATTATCGCGTGTTTGGAAGTAAGTTTTATTCATATTACTCACTGTAATCACTACCATAGAAATGAGGAAGAGACTTATGCTGGATATCTGTAGGTAAAATTATTTTCTAATGGCCTAACTTAAGTTTTTTTTTTAATTTAATACTTTTGAATATGATTGGTGTCTCCCAGATTGCTGTGTTCAGAAAAAAGGCAGACAGGCAAATATTTCTAATGCACTGTGCTAAAAAACTGATATTGATGATTTTATTTATATAACGAATATCAAATGTAGGTAAATGATTGTAAACTTTTCATCACTAGGCGGATCTGTTTAAAATATATCAATAATTTTAAATACAAATCATATTTACAATATGCATACAAAGAAACAAAATGATTAAATAATTGCATTCTCAACCTAGATAATAAATAAACCAAACTAATTTAAATTAAATTTTCTACTGTAAATTTCTTATAATAATTAATCGTTGAGATATAAGGATATTTAAAAGTCTTAAATCAATCAAATAAATAATCGTAGTCTCTTTTTAATCTGCGAACGTAGTCTATGAGGATGTAATGAAATACTTTAACGTATTTGGGTTTTTCAACGATTTTTTATCAACCTCTGTTCCTCAAAAATACACTTATAAATTATTTAAAATTCATTGTAATTTGAGCCAATATCATAACCAGACCAAGTGGGTGTTTTAAAGTACATATTTTGACGTATTCGAACTCTGCAACGATATACTTTATACTTTATTTCAACTCTTTGATATTTACATCTACACTCATAAATATTATATTCATGGGACAAACTATAAAGTTGAATGCAAATTTCAAAAATGGTTATTTTATTTTATTAATATTATAAGATTGTTTTGTTGATATCCTAATAGAATAATAGATTTTACCAATTAATAAATAAATATTGTTTAAGCCTTCTTGGCCGAGGTTTGGTCATCAGGACTATAATGTGATTTGCCTATTTACATTGTCTCAGTTATAAAGTTTATTATCAATTGATACACGCGATTATGTATTTAGAGTGTAGTGTTATAATAAATATAAATAATATAAGATAAGGTCCAGTGGAGACTCAAGATGCAATGAAATGATGATGGCTTTATATTGGTCGAATTATTGAGTGGTCAAATCAGTCTTGTGCGCGACTTCATAACGAACGCACGCAATATTCGCAATATTACAATATTTAGAAACAAACATTTGGGAATACGTATCAATATTAAGAAGACGGAATAGTGAAGGTCTGTAAAAATCAAATAATTAATAAAATCGAGTTACTTTTAAAGAATGCATCGCACTTTCGATCAAAGAGTGAATGTACTCGAGATGAGGAGAAAGTTGATTCATTTGCCAACGGGTTTCTTGCAAAATATTGTAAAGTTTCAAATTACATTGTACATTTATTTATCTTATTAAATCGAACAACATAGATAATATCAAATTGTACAATCTTCGCGATGAATTACGTACAACCTTTGGCTGTTTCATTTCTACTTTTTTTTTTAAATTCACTGAGCCGCAGACCACAACCACGCTTTGGAATGAATTAAAATAATTATCGATAGAACAACAAACGCTTTTCGATCTATGACCTGAGAGTAAAATAGATAAAGGTTTTGTTTACTCATCTTAACCATGAGCCGTTCTTCTACAAAATAATTGTTGTTTTAATACGAGTTTAAAAAATTATCTCAATACCTTGTCCGATAGTTCACGACCCCGTTTTCAGTGATGATGATATGAAATTAAATAATAATGTTGGGGGTATTTTGAATATTGCAAGCTACTGATTTATCTTATCATTCTGATTTCATAATAAAATTTATGCGATTAAGTAAAGAATTATGATAAATTAGAATTCATAGCCCATTCTCAAGACAACGTGTCTGACAAGAAAATATTAAAATAAATAAAGAAATACTTGTTTTATAATCATATTCATAAACATAATGGGTGATTTAAAAGTACTTACTTAGGTGGTGTTAAATATTTAAAAAAAAGTATTTTATCGGCTTGTTTGACCCGGTTAAGATATTCTGATGTTAAATAGTAATAATTATAAAATTAATGGTGTTTTTAATTTTATTTTATATTATCGGTTGGTGTAATGAAGTGATTAATTTTATCAGAATTTATATTAATTGATAATGTTTTATGGAGAGGTAAATATAAAAATATTTTTTAAGAATAAATAAATTAAATAATAATCACAGATTGGTTCATCTGTTAGTGGCATTTATATTTATTTAAGCTAATTATAAGCAACCACCATTCCATATTGATACAAGATATCCAAACATTAAATAAAAATTATTTAATATATACTTTTTGGGTAAAAAATACACGACCATCCTTTAAACTATTTTCAATGATTAAAAGTCCATTCAATATTTTTTCAAATTCGTTCTACTGAAGTCCATTCCATATTTTTTCAAATTCGTTCTACTGATTTATAATATTCCAATATTTTGTTACTAAGTATACATATGCATCAGATCTTATGATGAAATATACAATTTATTAAAAAAAACACATACGAATGAAATTTATGATGACATTCACATATATTAATAAACTGTTTGCATAGTCTCAATTTTCCTATTGTGTTGATTCCAAAAATAATCCTTTGTAAATCAATTCGTGTAAAATAATTCCAATTCTGCTTTTGCGCGGAAAGTTATTACTTTGAATCCGTTTCCATGTAAAATGTGAAAAACTTGAGGATTCTACGAGTGTGTTGGATAAATGATTACACTTCATTATATTTGATAATGTTTTATTCACAAATTATAAAAATTCCAGTTTTTCATTTTAAAAAATATTTGCACGTATAAAGCCAACGCCAATAATTTCTTTGCCAAACTTAGAACCGTGACACGAATATTAAATCTTAATTTTTTATGCTAAATGTATTATCAAATCTCACATATAACGAGCTTCTAATTTTTGCTCCGCGGAAATACTGTATAAAAATTATCATAAATAAATATTCTGAAGGTCAGATGAGGGAATCAAAATCGCATATCATTATTTAACATCGCGTGTTCTTTATTGGTTCGTTATTTCCTTTTGATCGAATAGTAACAGAATTTTCTTTTTTCATAAAACGTGCTAAAAAATGAACTAATACTTTATATACTTCCCGTGGAAAGTGTTAATTGGGTTTATTATTATGTTTAGTTTACCCTTTCTACCGCAATAACAAATTATTATGGAAAATCACTCTGGCTACTTCTTGACATTACTTTCTTTAACCATAATAAGATAATAAAGTAAAATACAGGGCTGCATTTAACTCTTTGACGGATTGAAATTTTTAAAGAATTACAATTAGATATTATGTAAAATTTTCCGCAAAAATTAATAATCATAATATTCTAACGGATATAAATTCAATTACTCCACGTGTGGATGAAAATTCTGTATAATTTTTGGGTTCTCTCGTAAAATTGTCAAATGTAGAGTTAAATAATTAACAATATTGCATATACAATAGTTTCTGCGAGGTATAAATAAATAAAAAAATATCTTAATGGTTACTAGGCTACTTATTATATTAAAAAATCTAAAAATATATCGATTAAATGAAAAATTATGCGATATAACAAGATGATGATTTTTTTGTCCGATTGTTGACCGAAGCACTTAAACAATAATTTATTTTGAATTAAAAGTAAAATCAATTCTTGGAATATGTCCTTCTCCTTCAATAAATAGTTTTTTGTAAACCGACTTTCTCAAAATAATTTTTTATGGTCGATTTCATATTTAATGCAAAGTGAAAGTGTTAAACAAATATAAAATGAAGATTTGACAATGATTTGACCATTCTATAAAATGTAAACAGATACCAACAATATGAATTGATCACAGGGTATAAAATATAGTTTGGACTTTGGACGATGATAAATATGAAGTGAGATTAAAAATCAGCCCTGCATGAAATTCAGGAGTTTCGTAAAATATACTTATAGTTTTCGGTGTGTTCTACATTTTGTTAACCATGTATAAAATAATTTTTATAAAAAATCCTTATAGTTTTTTTACACATTGTCGGCTTTCTTTTGAAATTGCGTAACTCCAAAATATAAAAATTTTAGATTTAATCCAATTTAGTGGGCATTTTAAATGCGAAAATATCCAGGAAAAATGGTTAAATTTTAATTTATAAAATATCATAAATCGTAACTACATGGACACATTTAAGCTGCATTTTGTAAAGATTTCATAAATTAAATATTTAAAAATCTTATTTGATACTCCAAATCAACCGAGAATACTCATATAAAATTATATTAAAATAAAAAAAAGACTAATTCTTCAATTGAACTGAATCTTTTGAATCAGAACTATTCAATAATTGCAGCTTTATAATATAGGTACATATATATATATATATATATATATATATATATATATATATATATATATATATATATATATATATATATATATATATATATATATTTGCAAATGCAATAACCATGAAATTCTAGAGCAAGTCACACCAGTTTTCTCGGTTTTATGGCTTTTCATTAATTATTTATTTGTATTCACTTATTACTTATTAATATTTTGTTTTATTGCCATTGATAATAATATTTTATTTGAAGTACAATTCAATGAATTTATAGTAAATATGATAATATTATGTGTAGAGTAAACATCAATGTCAAAACGGCAGTTTGTTGGCACTAATGATGATTTCAATCCATAATTAATTTTAATTATTAGCATCCGTCTATTCGAAACAAAGAGTGTAAAGTTCGCATTTCCGTTTAGTATATTCAAATAGATTTTCAGTAATTATTATTAGATAGTTAACCACTAAAAATGTTAAACAGACCGATGTTGAA
>JAGTTH010004456.1:0-16920 GCA_022606485.1 Agraylea sexmaculata | reverse complement strand
ATAATTAATATGCAGGACATATTCATACTTTGTATTAACAATTACAATTTATTTATAAAGGTTTCTGGAGTGCACATTGATTATATTAAATTGCATAATACTGCATAATTTAGGATGTTTGTGATTTATTTTATTTATTTAATTCTTCGAATAAACATAATTTTAGAAGTGTTGAAATTAGCGTAATTTTAAAGATTTGATTTAGATATTTCGTAATTATATAGATATATTTTACACATAAATTCGATAGGTCAGTAACACAAGAACTTTTCAAGGACAGAAGATTCATAACAAATATGCCGTTATTATAATTTATGACATACTATATTTATAAATAAGCTTGTGATATAGATACAACTTGGTTTACAATTAGTTAAGATCATTAAGAGTAAAACTGCATACTTAAAATATTTTTTGTAGATACTTTTGAGCGTTACTGACCCATTGAATTATTAAAATATTTTGCTAAGGATATTTTAGGGTAAGAATATAAAAAATGCATCTAAAGAGAATAAAGTACGTAAAATAAAAATATAGTTGTGAATGTATGTATGGAGTAAAACATGATTGTAATGCATTCGCATACAATAGAATTACAAATCGAGGCAGGAAGTTCAACAGTATGGTAAAAGTTACAAGTATGTAGTTTGTATAATATGAGTTGTTATGAATGTCAAATGAAGCACAAACTATATACACTGATTTAATAAAAATCATTTAAGAAATATATTAATTAGTAAATACGATCAAATTCATCTAGGAGATATTTTGTATAAAGGTGAGTCTAATAGAGTTTAAATTTCATAGTCATACAGCTGTTAATTTCCTCTTCTAAAGTTTAAGTGATTGTGAACTTGTTGGTATAATTTTACCCTTAATAAATTTCAAATTAAAACATTGTATTTGATTTTCAAATTACTTCTTGTGTAAAGTTTAGGACATCCTTTATTACAATGTAGGAGGATGCTGTTGTTTAATAAAACAATTTATCGAGTATCGACACGTGATCAATACTATTACAGCAAATGCATTATTCAGGACTATGAAAAACGACATTCAACAGTGGCGGCCGGTGGACTCAATTCAAATAATAATAATGTCTTTAGGTTTGTTTTATAAAAACGTAAGGAGAGAAGAAAACACATACCTAATATATTCTGATATACATATTCACCGTAAAATATAAAAATTGATAATTTTTACTTATTAAACGTAAAGCTTATTTTACACAAAAAAAATTATAGTAAGAGTTATCCGCCAGCTGAGAAAAGGATGAAAAATTTATGCGATAATATATAATTGTATCATAAAATAGTGTTTTGACAAAAAAACTGTGTGTTTTTTTATTATTTTTGAATAGGGTGAAATATTTAAAAAGACTTAAACAAATCGAATTTGTATGGAAAATATTAACAATATTTTATTGTTCAGTAACAATTTTTTATTATGTATTTACATTTAAACCAATTTTTTTAATGAAAAATATGGTGGGGCAGCATAAATTCATTATTTTGTAAAACAAAAATACCAGAAGTAATAGAGATATATTATTATATTGGTTTTAAAATCATATCGGCCGCAATTATCGAAACACCGGGTGAACTGAATTCAATAATCCCATCTGAATTTAATTGTGACCTTTGAGACATTTTTAAGACATTTTTTTTGTACAAATAAAATGGACAATACACAGATAAAAATGCTGGAGGATAAAAGTCCCACCTACCCAATGTATCGACAACGGGGGGCCGACACGATTTTTAAATTCAAATAATTATAAACGAATAATGTATGCTGTGCCATCGTGTATTCAGAAGATTGTCTCAATCAATTAATTAATTATATTATTTAATGTATTATTATTATTCTGCGAACCGCCACTGGTATTCAAGTATGTAGAATGAATTGCAGATGATTAGGATCTCAATACATAGTTGAAACAAATATTTATATCGCTTCTAGCTCAATTTATTGCATGTGATCATTCAAACATTTAAATGTGTTGTGAAACTTATGTCGTTCGACGCTCATTTATTATCAAAAATCAAACATAACAATATATGAACAGCTGTTCGCAATGTCTGCAATATAATCACGTGTAGACTAGATATATATTTTACTTGATTATATTAACTTTGTCGTTTGCAATGGGAGACGGAACGGATGTTTAGAGTGTTGCAAGAGTAATATGTAGCGTCGCGGCGCCTGGCCATAAGCCAACCACTTCTAACATCTAACATTGCCAAACATTTTATTATTAAATCGCCACTCACTCATATACAACGGATAATAATCTAGAAGAAGCCCAGAGGTCGTCTTTAATACTTTTTAATTTCGAAAAGTAAGACGCTTAAGTAATGGATCCCAGGCATCATAAATACGATAGTAGAGTTAAGATTAGGATTGCTAGGCGTACGTGACCGTAAACGTACACGGTAAAGACGGTAATAGAGTTGTTTTTCTGTACTCTTGATCGGTTTTCTTGTTAATTAGTGCCTCGACCTTAGGCATTAACTAATAAAAAACCAATCATAAGTGTAGCTTAGTAACTCTACTATCGTATTTACGGTGTACGTTTACAGTGACGGTGAATCCATTCTTTACTTAGCTACACTTAACTCAATTACCGTCTTTACGGTGTACGTTTACGGCGACGCACGCTAGGAATCCCAAGCTTTAGACCTGGTTCTCACTTAACACTTCATTTTCTTTGATATCTTTTTCTTCAAAGACTTTTGCGCTCTTAATCATAGATTTCCTGTATATTTATAATATACAAAATCAGATCAACAAAAGGAAATAAAATTCTCAAAGAGGCAAATGTTATGTCTCGTCATTTGTTTCTACAGAGTGCCCAACGGTTCCTTTGTACCCGTGAGGTGTCTTTTAAACTTCATATTGTTTAATATGCATTTGATAGGTTTTTTTAATTTTTTATAAGATCTCAAATTTTTAAACATTCTAATCCTACTCAGATATTATGTAATAATGTTTACGTAAATAAATAAAAATGAGTTAAAGACTCGTTAACGTTTGTATTACCGTAGGAATATACAGTGAGATGGTTTCCCAGGCCACCACACTCAGATAATCTATTCAATACGCTAGATCTACTAAGTTGTGATAAATTCTAGAGCAAGACTCTCGGGTTCGATCTACATTACCCGCAAAAACGGTGTTACTGGTAAATCACCCGTTAAAATAACACTTTCAATAGAGAAGATCTACTAAGTGACAATAGTCGATAAAGTTTTGTTTGTGGCATTAAAGATTACGCCAAAAGGCGGCTATAAGCTAAAAAAATATTCCAAAAAATCTATATACAACACAAAATAATATGCACATAATATAACCGTGTGATACCAAAACAACTATTCATTAGTGTTTGCAATTAATAAATTGAAAAATTAAGCTTGCCGTATTCGAATTCAGGGCTTGTGGCAAAAGAGGGTTTTGTGCGTAGGAGGTAGAATTAAAATTCAAATAGGTTATAAGAAAAGGAAGGAGTAAAAGTAAAGTAATGCTGAAGAGGTTGTTTGTAGACGTGTTGATACATATTTATGATGTTTAATTAGTATTGCTTCTACAACACTGTCCAACGCCCAAACAACCACAATATCTTTATAATGTTCGTTATAAATGAAAAATCTTATTTGTAACTTTTATAGTCAACAGTTGGTTTTTGGATTTATTTTTAACCCAAATACAACTTCTCTCAAAAGCCACAATCTTGTGGTGGTCCCTCATTTTAAACTATTTCTTATTTTATAGACCAATACACAAATGTCAGTTGCTTTATGACAAGAAGTTAAACAATTGAATATTAAAAACATTTTTTCCAAAGTGGATAATCTTCTACGGAATATCAGCGTAATTCTAAAAAAACGGATTGGTTATTACGACTGGCAGATCGGGAATAATATTAATAAAAAATCCCAGTCAATCGTCTTGTTCCAGGTTTACTCTGATTTGCTGTATTGTAAGGTAAATACTGATTATTAAGTCGGTGACCTGTGTAACTAGTAATAGTTAAGATCACCGACAGACAATATAATTAATTAACACGTTGTTGTGCCTTATCAACCTTATCAAAAGGCCCTCGGGGCGTATTTAAAATAATTATTATAATAAATTAGGGAAAGTGTAAGAAAAATACGTTATGCGGTTTGCATTGGCCACCGCGCGGCTGCTATTTGCCACCGTATTCAATACTAAAAATAATAAGTCTTTTATTTAAATATGTATACGAACCACCTCTATTAAATATACATATAGAACAGGGTAATTAGTAATTCAAGGTGTAATTTCCGTTAGTAAATATGATAATAATGGTGGTAATAAAAGGTTGTGGTGTGTAATAATAATAAGAAAGGTTATAGTGTCTAAAGTATGAATATTCAGGGTGTGATGCTTAAGACGTGAGAAGAAACCTAAAGCCACAACCTTAACTGCACTTCATTCATATTTTTAGACTATACGTAGGAAACGGTTAAAGGTAGCAAGATTAAAGCATTAAGCTCATTTATAAACAGTGGACTGAGTACTTCTCGTTATAAAATAAATTACTTTAGTTGTGAAGTTATGTACCTACATCATTTCTAGGAATAAGCAATTTCAAATAGCAAATTTACTCTTGCCGAACAAAGGATTGAAAAGCTAGCAAATAATATTCATATTATGATTTGTGAACAACACAGCGTCTATTTTATTTATAATACAGAATTTGAATACATATTGAATTTTTAACCAATATCAATATGGGCCTTTAAAATAAAGTATAACCAGCGTATATAAGATACGTGGCTACAAATACTGTGGTCATGGGTTCAAATCCCGCTCAAGTCATTTTTTTTTTTAATTGATTTGATCGGTTATAACGACTGGGAGATCGGGAATAATATTAATAAAATCCCGATCGATCGTCTTGGTCCAAGTTTACTCTGATTTCATGTATTGTAGGTAAATACTGATTGTTAAGTCGGTGACCTGTGTAACTAGTAATAGTTAAGATCACCGACAGACAATTAATTAACACGTTGTTGTGTCTAAAAAACCGTCTCAAAAAAAACTCTTCGGGGCGTAAATAAATAAATATAAACCGAATTTCGGCTTCTGTATCAGGTTCGGCTGAAACTGAAATAGTTATAAAATCTCTGATATTTGAATTAATAATAAACACATCATAATTATATACATATAATCTATCATTATTTACTTGCCAATAATATAAAATAAAAGGTACACAACCGCTAGCAGTGCGAATCCTCCGGGAAGCCGAAACCCATTTTTCAGCCGAAATTCGGCCGAATTCAGAACTTCGAAAACCGAAACTCAATTTTCCGTCAGACACTACTTTAATGGAGAGTCTGTAAATAAATTATTTCAGCGATGTTTCCACAAAAAAACAGATAAAGGAGGAATTTATAGTTGCATCTTGACATTCTTTAATCCCTTTCAGATCGATGGAGAAGCGTGTTTTTCCCATAAGAAAATATCAACGAATTGACAAGAGCATATTTTTACATTCTTCTTTCCGCTGGCTATACAACTTAAGTAAGACTTGTACAAATTCTTATTTTTTCAAAACCTTGTGTATAAATTATAGTAGACAAGACATTAATGCTAAAGTAGGTTAAGCTGATAGTGAAATTAGTGTGGTGATAGATCAAAATACCGCAAAATCCATGGGCTACATTTGATATGACAAACTTAATATTTAATATTGGATTAATCACCATGGTTAAAACAATAAGCCAAGGTTGACTTTACACGAGTTTGAAATAAAAATATTAACTTATATAAACTTTGAATCGATTAATAAGCATAAAGTTTCATTTCCTAAATGAGGCCATTCATTAGAATATATTTTAAACTACCAGTCGATTAAATTTTTAAAAGCGTTGAATATATATATTTTTAAATAATAAGGGATGAAAACAAAATGGGAAAAGGGTTGAAAAATAAAAAGACAAGAGGGATTTTTTTATCCATATTTAATATTAGAAAGCAATGTGATTGTAAAAGAAACTTTATTTAAGATATTAGCTGAAATAGACTTTTAATTAGTAATTATATCTATAGAAGTGTCATGCATATGTTTTCATTCATTAGAAAATGGCCTGCACTACTATATTCGTATATTATATATACACTTCACACATGCGCAAGCTGTGGCCACCTGCAACATTGTAGTCCCTATAATCCGACTCTCGAGAGCAACAAGATTTTTCTTACAAAAACATCCGAAATGTCATATAAATGTTTTACATAATATTATTTTTCCTTGAACAAATCAAGCAACTTTTAATGACGTACTTAACAATATTAAGTGAAAGGCGGGGTAATGTTATTAGAAAGATTGACAAATGACAGATAAACAGTACGAGCGGTAAAAGCACAAATTCATCGTTGTCTCTCATGTTTTTGATGTTTTTTAAAATATTATTGGCACCTCTATATATTTTACATATACAGTTATTAGCGAGGGCTATTTTTATTTCGGATAAATGTAGAATGACAGTGATTTATTATTAGATATTAATGGAAAGGAATTTAGTTAGAATTTAGCTTGTCAAATTATTTTTATCAATAAAGGATTTGTTTGGATGGGTTTTTTTAAATTGATGACGTAATTTATAAATTAATCTGTTACTACTCAATATGAATACCACAGAAATGATTGTTTGAATGAGATACTAAAATTATAAAAAATATATACATTGATAGTCTAATATGATTTAGAGAGACTGATTGATTCTCATGGGATTGACTAAGCTAAACCAACGTTTTGGTTGATTGAACAACGGAATGACCCAGTATATAAATCAAGCATCGACTCTACTATGATAGAATTTATTTTAAATAAATATGTATAATATTAGAATTGGCCAAAGCACTAATTTCCCCGAGTGTTTTCAAAGGATGCCAATACATCAATGGGACCTTTTCATAGAAAACGTATTTCTTTATGTAAAAGTTTTGGCATCCGCTATTCTATATAATTTGATCTATGCGGTCCGTCGGCGATGATTGATGATAATACGTCTTTCAATACATTTATTATACGGAGGGATAAACCAGATTTACATGTTAATCTTCAATTTATTTATTGCCGGTTATAAAGTAATGATAATGGTTGTTTGTAATAATAAATATGTAATGGAGAGTGTGGAGACGTGCAATATAGTCAAGTGATAAATTGATCAATCTAAAGTATACTGACAGACAAACATCACAACACATTATATTGTGACCATTATCGACTATTATTGCGGCTGACTTTACTCGCAATGTCGCGTGCCTCGCATACATCGTATTAAAATTACAGGAAAATGTCTTCTTATTACTGATTTACACTCAATAAAGTGTAATGCCAATGGCTGGGGAATAAAACATTTAATTTATTATATATGTAGAGAAAATTTCAAGTTAATTAATATGCTCATATAAACACTTATCGATCGATACGTAATGCTATTTATTTTCATATACACTCTGTAAGTGTAATCATAAATATTGTACAAAAACATACAATACAATACAGAATTAATATTTAAAAAAACCAAATAGTATAATATAAAATAATCTGAAAGAGGCAAAATAATAATTTATGTATTTCCATATAAGGTTGCAGAATTGGTGGAAAAGAGATATTGCAAATTCGTTAACAAGTCGTTGCAACCTATTCAATTGAGAAATATGGTATCAAATTTAGTTCAATTATAAAAAATAATATCGGAGATGAAAATAAATATTGCCCTGTCGATAATGTCGGTATTTAAAAAAATGTAAAATTTATAAATAAAGAGAATATGTAAATAAATTTAAAGGCATGTTTTTAGAAGTCATTGGAATATATATTTTTTTAATTTAGCCAGTCGATAATCTATTTAAATACAAGAGTTATACAGAAAAATAGGGCAGTTTTGTCCTACTCTATTTAAGTATTCACTTTACAACACAGGAAATTAGAGAAAACCTAGATCAAGACGATCAATCAGGATCAGCCCATCAAAATATTTTTTTCCAGTAGGATTTCAACCCACGACCCCTGGTTATAATAATGTCCTATTATTATAAAGAAGTTCAATAATATTCAATGGGTAAGATCTCGATCCAGTTTTACTTTGATTTCCTTCTGTATAAGATGACCCGTGTAAATATTATAAAATATTCATCGCCAACGGGTTGAATTTATTAAAATGAAACCAAATACATAGAAACTTTATTAAACGAGGACAAGTTGTTATTTATTAGTTCATACATATTTTTGATTAGTTTTACAACTGTCTGCTTCCATTATACACAATGTATCTATTATACAACATGTGATATTCTGCCGGACAAAATATCACTACATATAATAAAAATGATAAAATCCATGTACGATAGTGTCTCGTGATAATATGGAAAAAATTGACACGTGATAACTAAATTAATAAATTACTAATCTTGATTTAACACAACGATAGAGTGGTTTCGTATTTCAATCAAAATGTTCAATTTGCAATAAAATGCGATGAAAGGATTGTATCGGTGGAGAAGGGCAAAGTTTTTATTTAAAGTTAGTTTCCACGTTATTGGACGGAACTGTTTTCCTATATTGAATTCTATATATTATTGCTTCGCACACTCTTTCCAACTTTCGAAATGACTATTTGCAATATAACTGTTCAACTACCCTGTCTACACATAGCAAAAACTCATCGGTAACTCTAAAAAGTCTCACTTTTATGAATAACAGTGATGCGTAAATGCTATTGATCATATTAAAAGTTGTCAACATATTATACTTTATCTTAATCAATCTAACGATAAGATACAAATTTGCGGAAATATTATTACAGATATCATATTATCGTATTAATCATTTTTGCGGTAGGAAATTCAATATTATATAAATATTGAATACTATACAACATGTTTTTAATTGAACTTCTAATATTTTAAAGGCTTTCGTGTGATGACAATACTATCGCATAAAAAATATTTAAAGCGGGCCAAATAATATTTTCATATAAAAATATTAAAATAATTAAGTACGACGATTTTTGGCGGATTGTTGATGATGAAAGTGTGTATAGTTAGAAATCTACGACATAATGTTTCACAGTAATATTGCTATTGATGATGATGGTATATTACTAGTAGTTATAGTATACAGAGAACTAGTCTTGCAGTCACAATTATAAAAATGACTAAAGAATAAAAAAAATGATAAGTTATGTTTTATTTCATTATAAGACACAATTATAAGCTCACATACGCCGTAAATTTTAAATACACGCGCCAAAATGAAATTTTTCAAATATTTATTATAAATTTTACTGGCAAACTTGGCCCATTAATAGTTTACATATAACATGGTAATCCTCCCCTTAAATTATTTTAAGTTCAATCAAAAACAAGTTGTTTGGGTAAAATTCCCTATTCAGTTGGAAAATATTGTCACTATTTCTGCTCAATCTTGTAGCGTAAATTTAACCATTATAAAATTGGGGCGTCTACACAACACAATGCCCAATGCGACACTGATCTAAACTTCACATAACCAAGACGGCGCGCGTTGAAAAAAACTTGCATTTTCGTTGATTTTGCGGAAAAAAATTAAATAAATCACATGTATTTTTGCTTGATATTTAATATCTATTTGTATCTTTAATATGACTATTGCATGTTGATTTGTTGGTTCAGTTTTGGCTCTAATGGTATATTTTGCCTAGATTGTTAATCAGATTGCCTCTTTTAAAAGATGAATACAGCGACGTACGAGTCCATATATTGTATAACAAGAACTAGTGAAAAGAGACTTTCAGTTACATTTTGGCTTTGGTCCATAGTTTTTGTGTGGGACTAGCTGGTAGGCAATTTGGACAAGTAAGTGTTGCTTCTAACTAATGGATATTAATTGTCACCCGGTCATTTATATGTAGTCAAACAAACAAACAAAACCATTTCAATAGGACACAGTATCAACTAATTGATACAGGAATATTGCCTGATAAACTAATCTTTGTCCAGATCCACTGTGAAATTTTATTATAATTTATGATCGTATCGTATGATAGATTTTATAGGCTGGAATATAGCCAGATGAATAATGTGTCTTCAAGATAATTGATCACTTCTAACGCTGGATGCAAATACAATACAATGTTGTACTACTACTAGAATATTGCTAACAAACAAGACACAGTTTAAAATATTATTTTACAATAAAACAAGGACTAAACCTATAAAAAAAATATAATGGTCTGAAATAGTGTGATTGGAAGTATGGCTTATCTGGATTTTGAGAATAAAGTAGAAGCTTGTACTTTATTTTAAAATTAAAAATCAGTATTTCAGTAATTATTATTCAGTTACTCACAAGAAATCATCCATTAATGAATTTTACTATTGTGCAAGAACATTGTATGTATTTATATTCGAAGTTTATTTATAAAGATATTATTGAAAAATAATATAAAAGCCAAACCATGATTGTTTTGTTTAAACTGTTAATTTTTATGATTATAACTTCAACTAGTTAATATTATATTAACTGCTGACTATACCTACAGGATGGACTGGACTAAAAATATCAATAGTGCTTTTAGAATCTCGTTTGAGCCATCATATTGCTATCAGCTGTTTCTGTGAAGTACTCAGAAGTTAATCTTACGTGTGTACGTGTAATTGCTAATTATTAAATTGAAAGAAAAAAAATGCTCATATTTGCGACAACCTAAAATATTCTCAGTTATTTCAAGTCCACCCTGTATAGAAGCTTCTATTGCAATGCCCATTTCTATTGTGGTAGCCCATGGGCGCGTGTCAGCAGAACTGCCGCCCTTTGGCGTAATCAGCAGTCATCTGCAGTGTTAAAAACATCAATTAACCAGCTCCAATAAATCTAGTTAATGATTTTAACAAAAACTGCTTACTTGTGTCTTTTTAAGTAACGTTTAATTTGACTAATATACAACATGTCTTTGGTTGAACTTCAAATAAATTAAAGGCGAATATGCAATTCCAATACGATCATTAAAAAAATATACTAAAAATATTTTTTTCGTATAAAAAAATAATTTAATAATAATAAAATAATTTATTATGACAGTTTGTGAATCTTCGGTGATTATAATAAGTGAATATATGGTGTCATCATAGAATAACAAAAACAAAATTCATTTTCAAGGTCAATTTCGAATGAATAACAATAACAAGTATGCTGTCATAATGCCTAAGGTCACTGACCGTATTTGCATCAACAACAAGTAACTGTAAACACTATGTTGTCATAATGTCTCAGGTTGCTGACCGTGTGTGCTGTTTGAGGTTGTGTTCTTGTTTATGTACTTTTGTTGTTTCATGAATTCTATGACGTCTGCCTATAATAATTCAAATCAGGCGGTCAATCGCCTAAATTAAAAATTGAAAAAAATAACTAGCCGACTTGGACCATTAATGAAGGTGTGGTTGTGTTACATTTAATGTACCATTCCTTAGATTTAATTATTTTAAGTTTAATAAAAGACATGTTGTATAACTGACGAATGCTGCATTATCATCAGTGCGATTTGGGATCTCCCGTAATGCTCTGGTGGTACTGCAGCAAGATATAATAATATGACGATTTAGTAGTTACAGTAGATACAAATAGTGTTAGTATATTCAAATGAATATAAGTGTGTTTTATTGGATTTGTTAGTGAAAAAGTTTCCAGTGAATATGTTCCGGAGTACATAAAGCCTCTTTCTAGGTCTTACGTCTTGTTTAATGGAGATGAACGCGCTGTAACTCGCCTCGAACATTTATCTCTTACAACATTGTATTGTATACTCGATATGTATTATAGATTGCCCTGTAGTAACAGCGTAGTCACAGTCAAGGTGACCAATAATTGCACTCTTACATCACTCATACTTATCTCTAAACCTGCACACGGATATTTCAGCTTCACTCCGACATTCTGCATTCCAAATCCCTGTAACTTTGACAAAGTCACGTCTGTTATACTCTTGGTTACTCTGTTATCCATGCCAACAAACACAAGATTTTCACATCGAATTCATCCCTTTTCATATCGAATTCACTCCATTAGAAATTCCATTTAACAATCATATTTATTTATATAGATACACGCCATTACTGCCTTTTACATAAATATTTTATGAATAGTATGAAAATATTTAAATAAGAAAAAAATAGACGACAATATATAAAATATATAGTTGATAGCCGCCTTGTGGCCCAGTGGTTAGTGTAACGGATTCGTGAGTGAAGACTCCCGGGTTCGATTCACGGCACCGGAGTCACTTGGTAGTTCTAGCTTAGCAAACTAGATCTTAAGTACTCATTGCTGTGTGGTGGCCTGGGAAACCATCTCTACTATATTCTCCTGTAAAGGCCAAGGTGGCTTGGCCAACCCCTTATAAAGGGACTCCCGTCAATAGGGAAGGCGTCACGATATTTTATTTTTTATAGTTGATATAAGCTAGCTGAAAAAAGACTTTGGTAATAACTGTTTTTATTGTCAAAAAAAATCCAAATCATTAAATCTATTTAAAAGGGATTAAAATTGAATTTACTAATTTATTTGAACTAAACGATTAAACTTTAAATATTTAATTTGTGATTATATGTTTGTTTTAACATTAATTTATATTATTATTCGATATAATCAACGCAGAATTTAATAATATACAATGTAGAGTTTTCACTTCCAATTCAACCAGTTTCCATCAAACAATGGTTTTGGATCGATTTTTTTATACTCAAAAATAAAAAAAAATGTTTTGAAAATACATAATAATTTAAATATTCTGACTTTCATTCAGTTGGTCAATAACCAAAAAAAATTACCGAATAAACCAACCAATAAAACAATAATTATTAACCTAAGATATAACTAGATCTTCACACTGAAGTGTAAAATATTTTATTTAATATCTTTGTTTAATAGGAATCATTAAAAGGTGAAATTTAAATTTAAAACATGTATATTTATAAATTGATGAAAACGAATAAAGTATTTGTATTAAAGAATTATTCTTGAAATGTTTCATTATTTCTTAATTAAATAATAATATGTGTCCAATAATCGATGCAGAATTTTATTTAATTAGATGATATTAAGGGTCGATTTCTGAACAGTGAGGTACGAAACTCGAAAGCTATCGGTTAATTTTTGTGCCAGAACCAGAATTAAACAAGAGTTTAGGTAACAATGGTTAATTATTAGTTTTCCATATCCACGGTGCTCTTCTCTCAATATCACGTTGTTATGATTTATTGATCAGCGACTATCAGATAAGATAAATTAATTACACACGATTAGATAAACAAACCGGCTCGAGTGTTTTCATTACGATCTGATGGAAATGTGTACACCGCTCTTGGAGTTTATAACTCGTTAAAATAGAGCTGAAAATATAATTGAGAGTGAGCAGAGCCGTGGAGATAATATTCTTTTATCGTAATATAATAAGCAAGTACTTGTTATCTGATTGTTACTGTTCAAAACATTATATTATTCTCAATGCATGTACAAAACACACACATGTTTTGTTAAACTGATAAGTGTTCATGCAAACAACCAGATGCTCTCTAGTTAAATTATTTTAATAATTTACATGTAAACATTAAAACATCAGCGTTAAATTATTCCGAGGAATTTAAGCTAGGAAAGGGATTAGACTGACAATATTATATGTGAGAGTCGTGCTAGCGCTGAATAGTATTGGTGTATATACGAATAGATACTGATAGTATTAGTGTACACGCACACACTCTCATTACACTATTATATTAAATACGATCGTATGTTTTTTCTGCCCTGGTCATATTTTTGTTACCAATCTATAGAATGATAACGCTGCTGAATAAACAAAAATATTAACGATTAATGATTTAATTGTTTATTATTTTGCCTGTGTAGATTACTTAAAGAGAATCAATATCGTTAAAAATTTAAATAATCATTATTGGCATAAATCCTTGTTTTAAAAATACAAAATTATATATTAAGCTAAAGAGTCTAAAAAATAATGTTCCAGTGAACTGTTGAGCCCACTTATCCCCATTACATTTTGACACGATAAATTAGTAATAAATAAACGTATCTACAAATTGGCAGTTTAAAGGAAAGAATAAAATAAATTAAACAACTTAGTTTTAGAAAAAACAAATAACTGCGATAAGACTACCATAATCCAGTGATAAAACACACTGAGTAAGTATAATCTAATAAAATTATATATATAGAAGTGTTGTGCGTATTTTTTTCATACATTGGAAGATGGCCGGCTACTACATGCGCATATTATACATATACTTCACACATAATAGGGTGACATTTTATAGCAATAAGATTTAGCTTAACAAAAACATCCTCATGATCATGTAAGTGGTTTATACATTGACATATATTTGTAGTTGAATATCTCAAGCAAATTGACGAGTGACAGATAAACAGTACGAGCGCTAAAAGCAGCGGCTGTCTCTGTCTCCCATATTTTTGACGTCTTTTAAAGTATTATTGACATATATATATATATATATATATATATATATATATATATATATATATATATATATATATATATATATATATATATATATATATATATACAGGGTGGACTTGAATTAACTGAGAATATTTTAAGGAGTGGTAATAAGTGAAAAAAAAACAGCTTGGAAATTGGAATCAGCTGTCTCTGTGAAGTACTCAGTAGTGACTGTCACATGTGTATTATTATTAAAAGTATTTTTTCCGCTTATACTTGCGATACCCAACCACCCCTCAAAATAATCTCAGTTAATTCAAGTTCACCTTGTGTAGCTTCATTGACACATTCATCCATACAAAAGCTTGTTCTGACAAAGTTGTACCGTATAAATAATAAAAATAGTTTATGTACGCTTTTAGCATATTGTACGATACATTCATACGCAGAGTCCAAAGTTGCCAAACAAACAAGGCAATTAGTCAAATATACGAGTGATACCGTGTAAAGTTAGGTTGTATGCATGTAAAATGACAATATTTAGCTATTAGCATGATTGCGTGGGAAATCCCACTGAAAATTACAAATGATATACAGCCTGAAAGACTATATTAAGTAGTCCCCGGGGGCACAATGGCTGGTGTGACATATTATATCAGTTGTATTTAATAGCAATGCAAATACATATTTGCATATATGGTCTGTGAAATCTCTCGACACTACTATTCTGTATTGAACTACACACAATATGGAAACAAAGTCGCATCTTATTTAGTATCCATTATAGTTATTTGATCAGAATATCGTCTGTTGGTATTCGAGTCAAGGTTGGGGTTAATTTATCGTGTTGTCGATGGCAGCACTCATCTGCCGATTGTCGATGACGTCTTTTTATAACATATCTATTAAGCATACGAGGAATTTTATATCAAAGAGTGTATTCACATTTCATTTATAGAATATATATAATTGCCTAACGTGTGTGGACGGACGATAGTTATTCTGAAGATGTGTGGGAAAATTATATGTGCGTTTAAGATCTTGGAGCGAGATACTTTAGAATAAATCGAGAATGTTCTCTATATAAGAAAAAAAAATTAAATACAATAAAATTGGAACCATCGCAAATAGAAAAATATACATACAAAAAGAACTGCTTATTGTGTTTCTGTACAACAAACTAACTTACTACAAACGCCAATGATTCGCGATATCTTAAAAAAAATAGATTAAGAGAAACAAAAACAAATTCAAAAGGCCTCATTCTTTGACAACAGAGGCTAATGTTTATAGAAACATTTTGAAAAAAAAAGACTAATTTAGTCAGTGGATGATTTTGATTTTTGACTACTAATTTTCTAACAAGCATTTCAATAATGGGGAAAAAACATTAATTTGTGGTTATTGTAATTTTAAAATGATGTGTTTATCGATGGCCATTTGTGGATATATGGATATTTTTAATTAAATGATATTATTCTTCATCATGTATTTAAAATTATAATTTCAATTTTTGTATCTTCTTCTCCCTGTTTGACATAATATATATATATATATATATATATATATATATATATATATATATATATATATATATATATATATATATATATATATATATATATATATATATATCTGCTATATATATATATATATATATTACCTCCTCTTTAAAAAAATATATGCCTTAATTAACCGTAATTTAAATATATTTATTTATTTATTGGTATATACAAATTATATTATTATATATAGGTCCTGTAGTACCAGAGCATTACGGGAGATCCTAAGTCGCAGTGATGAAAATGCAGCACTCAGTTAAAATAGGAAAAAATACGAACTGTTAAATAAATAAAGAATCCGGATATTCGAACAGGTATATTTTGAAGTCTTTCATACTATTGAAATTTTTCGTTTATTTCTTGTGGGAAAAATACGTTTAGTATACATCCAAAGATATGGAACGGACTACGAACGCATATCGAGATTTCATAATTTTTAAATATCTCTTCAAAAAATATGAAAATTTAAAATCAAGCCACATTTTCAAATAGTTACGTGTTATTACATCGACATGATTGTGTTTTGTTAATGAATGTACACCGGTTAATTTCAGTTCAGTCTAGAAACGTTCACCTTTTTACAGGTACAACAATCACAGAGCCACAAATTGGCTAGCGGAAATTTTCGGTCCTCGGACAAAACAATTTTGATTCAACTCTGTATGAAGCTGAAGAACGATGGAGTAAAATGACTAGTGGTAAAACCGTTATACTGATGGTGTCTTAAATATACTCAATTCAATTGTTACATCACGAATTATTAATATATTCATCATAAATTGAATATGCGTATTGACTTTCTTAAAAAAATAGGAAATCGAATATCACTTGTCTGAGACAATATGAGGTAATTTTTAATTAAAAATAAT
>JAGTTH010004455.1:0-25378 GCA_022606485.1 Agraylea sexmaculata | reverse complement strand
CGCAGGTTAGTGTGTGAATATTTTAGTCGTTTGAATTGTTTTAAATGAGTTTTTTTTATACAGAGTGAATCAGATGATACGGGTAGTTTGAGTAACCAAGCTAGCGATGACGAAGGTAGGTCTACCTCTGGTAGTACAAGGGCTGTACGATTCAGTGAGACTCTACCATTTAGATTGGGAGGTCATAACAGCATGAGGCCTAATTCAGCCCTTAGACAGCTTTTCCCGCAAGGGGCGCATCCATATCTTGTCACGGCTGAATCTTTAAAGGCTTTCGAAGAGGCACGAAGAGCTCGTCTTCCGTCATATCAAGAAGAAGATCAGAAACCCATTGGGGGTAGGGACGTCCCCAGGAGAACAATGCCGAAAAGAACACCCCCGAAGAATGATACTTCCCTTACGGAGAGAATCAAGATGCTCACGTGTGATATTGACGACGACATGGACTCCATGGATCAGGATGAGAGAGGAAGTCCCAGCGGTGAAGAAAGCAGACTTCCTCAAGCTCCACCCATGTCGCAGAATATCAAGAACTTCTCACCTTCTTCCAGCTCTTCCAGCGCGTCCAGCTGCTCATCCACGTCTTCTGCTTTCAAAAAAGTCACCGATATCTTCTCCAAAAGGCAAGAGAGAATCGCCGAATGTGCCGAAGAAGGAGGCGTGGTTATCATACCACAAGTATCATCAGCTTCGGACTTATCCCATTCAGATTTCAGTTCGTGTGATTTAAATAATGTGCCAGCTCCTGATGTACTCGCTGGAACACCTGGTGAGTATCTCTATTATTAGTTATTAATTACCTTACAATCCATGAAATCAGAGTAAACTTGGATCAAGACGATCGATCTTCCAGTTGTAATAACCCATCATTTTTTTACTTTACTTGAGCTATGACTGCAGTATTTGTAGCCATGCGCCTTATTCCCTAAGCTATTACTTACTTACAATGAACTTTTATCTATAGAAGCGTCATGCAATATTACCTCGTACATTCTACTGCCCGGTCACTAATACATGAGCATATTCTAAGCCCCCTATATATACATTCACACATACGAGGGCTGCGGTCACATGAAAATTGTAGTCCCTAAAATCCGAAGTGTTCGATAATCCGACACTCGAAAAAAACAAGATTTTTATTACAAAAACAACCGCAATGATCATGTAAATAGTTTACATGGTGATTTATTATTTGTCGTTGAATATATCAAGCATCTTTCAATGACGCACTTTACCATATTAAGTGAATGTTATTAAGTGACAAATAAATAGTACGAGGATAGAAGCAGCGCCACAAGCGGCTGACACACGAAACCTTGGCGGAGATACAAGAAGCACCGATGAGCATTTATATATGTGCTGCTGAATTAAAATAAATTGCTTACTGAAGATTTTGGTTAAGTCAGTGATTAATTAGATATAAAGCTGCAAAATAAAATAATTAACATTATACCTTTACTAGAAAGTATCACGAAAATTAAGAAAATGAGAGCACCGCTCATAAAAGGACATCTTGAAACTGAAAAAAAAACCTCTAACATTTACAATATGTAAACAATTATAGTATTGCCTTATTCAGACTCGTCTGCTTGGTCCGCGATCTTGATATTTATACATCCAGTTGTCTGGCAATTTATATAGGCCGTTTCGGTAGAACTAAAGAAAAATAGTGGCAATATTTAAATAGTAAAATATTACAACTTAGGTTTACGAGAATCCGTTATAAGGGTATAACAAATATTAAAAAAAACTGTATTAGGGAGCTTTTGATTCTGATAATTCTCATTATAGTCCAGACGCGCTAACATTGTGTTTCCAAAAAATTAACAGTCACTCTCGTTTTCACAGTACAGTCAACAAAAATAATTTGAAAAACCTTTGGGAAGTCACTTAAGATTTATCGTAATTTCATTGTTTGTGAGTTATAATATAATATTTTACTAAATATGTATAATATAAAAAAAATAGCTGAGTACAAATAAGCAAGGCTTATTACATTTTACTGAGTTTTTGGTAGATCATCTATAGATGATTCTTTTATTTATTCGAAACACAATGTTACGCCATCCGGACTATGATAATTTTAAATATGAAGCATTTTCCTACATGTTATGTTTTATATAATTCGAAGGTACGGAGACTGAAGAGTTGGCGAGATTTGCAGCCGCCGGAGCTGCAAGAACTGAACGTCTTCGAAGAAGATATCACCCACCTTCTGCTGATAATAGTGATGATGATGATCATGATGATTATGGTGAATTGTATATAATTAATTTGTTTATAGAATTGTTTGTAATTATATTATTATTTTTTAGGTTTTCAACGAAGACCTTCAGTGCGCGGAATCAAACCAAGATTCGGATCGACAAATGAGATTCTCCAACAAATGCAAGCACAACTTCAACCACCTTCTCAGCAACAGCAACAGCAACAACAGCAGCAACAGATTACTCAACAACAACAACAACAACAGCCTGTTCAAAGCCAAGCCAGACATGCCCATGTGTCGTGGCCATATTATTCAGAATCCAATCTCAGCCAGCCGACTCACATGGACCAATTCCCCAACAGGTTTCTAATTCAAACGTGATTTATCTCATTTAGTCGATGATTTCATCACCGCCATATTGTCATGTTAACATAGCAGGTCATCAGTGGAAGACTTCCAACAAAACCTTCGACTTGCCGATTGTTACGATCTTCACAATCATAACGTTCCTCACCATCGGCATTCACAACAGGATCATATTGCTTACGAAGAAACCATTTATCAGAATTGCTCCACATATGCCAACATCAGGTATTCACCCCCACTATCATTCACCACCGACTAGTGGCGGCTCGTGACAATTTTTGTTACCGAAAAAAAAAACACAATAATACCTACAACCGTTTTTACTACATTCTTATTACAAACGACTTAGCAACATAATTTAAGCAATAAAACCAGGAGTAATACAGACAATTATTTTTAAATATTTTAATTTTGTCAATTCCACCAATATGGTTGTACTGAATATGAGCTTTTAATCTCTTCAGCATGTCTGTTATAAATACATATTACAGTTATACAGATCTTTAACTATCGAATAGATAAATAAATTCGATAAAATGCTGTGTCTAAAAACCCTCTCGGGGATTGTAATGCCAGAACTATAATTGTAATCATATTAAATTAATATTTTGATGGGGTTTTAACACAAATTGACAATATATGAGGCGATGAAAGCTAATATTAGTGTTTCATTATTGTATATGTTACATAAGTTAACTACAAAAATACAATTATCAAATTGTAATTGAGGGGTTATAAGGGCGGATAATGCAATTTAAATAAACTCAAAATTCTTAAAGTTTTGGGTTATATTATCCTTGTATGGGCATTCGTCTGCTATTAAAGAAATTAATTGTGTATGACCTGGGAAACCAGCCACACTGCATTAAAAAATTAAATAAGATGTAATATACATCCTTATTACGAAAAATGACATTTGTATATAAACCCGAAATTCCCTATTATTAGGTATAATTTTTTATCGATTATCGCAAAAGTAACGATTTTAGTATACTATATTATTCCACCCAGCAACTCAATTATAGTTTTTTTTATAAATATATGTGCCCTTAAAGACGAGCCGCCACTGTCACATTACGTGTCGTTATTATTAGCTGGGTTTTAACATCTCCGAATCAAGTGCGTTGAAATCTCCAGAAATCCGATTATTACATACAGATATTAATATTTTAGATGCGACAGTGGCAGTGAAAGAGATGTTTATGGTGGAGTCTATGGTTACCATAAACCGTCCAGAAGGCCAGAATCTCCACCCCCGATTAGGTCTTATCATCAAACAATGGTGCTTATTCCATATTCTAATCTCCCCCATTACTCCAACTCTTCAGAAGGTGGTTATCACATGCAACAGCAAATTCCAGGTAAATTAACAACACTCATTAATTTATTATATAACTAAACTAATATATAGTTAATAAATGTCCAGTTGAACAACAAAACGGATCCAGTGGAAGTTATCAACAGCATTATTCGGGAGAATCGCAAACATTACATAAAATGGGACAGTCTCAATCACAAATGCCTGGGATTCCCTATTCTCAAGGTGTTCCTATGCAGGTAACATATTATTATCACCTTCTGTTTTGTCATGTTATATATATGATGAGTAAAAAGACAAATGTTGTATGTCCACATTTTTTTAAATAATACAGGTTTATAGGTTATTGGAATATAAATATCATATATCCCAAAAGAATTGATTAAAAAGTTACTGAAAATTTAATATTGCATATAAAGCATAATGTATAAAAGGATAAATGTAGTATGTCTAGATTTTTACGAAACAGATTCATAGCTTATGGTCATATATTTATTCAGGATAAATATCACATATCCCAAAAGTATTAATTAAAAAGTTACTGAAAATTTTATATTGCATATAAAGCATAATGTATAAAAGGATAAATGTAGTATGTCTAGATTTTTACGAAACAGGTTCATAGCTTATGGTCATATATTTATTCAGGATAAATATCACATATCCCAAAAATATTAATTAAAAAGTTACTGAAAATTTTATATTGCATATAAAGCATAATGTATAAAAGGATAAATGTAGTATGTCTAGATTTTTACGAAACAGGTTCATAGCTTATGGTCATATATTTATTCAGGATAAATATCACATATCCCAAAAGTATTAATTAAAAGGTTACAGAAAATTTAATATTCCATATAAAGCATAATGTATAAAAGGATAAATGTAGTATGTCAAGATTTTTACGAAACAGGTTCATAGCTTATGGTCATATATTTATTCAGGATAAATATCACATATCCCAAAAGTATTATTTAAAAGTTACTGAAAATTTAATATTGCATATAAAGCATAATGTATGAAAGGATAAATGTAGTATGTCTAGATTTTTACGAAACAGATTCATAGCTTATGGTCATATATTTATTCAGGATAAATATCACATATCCCAAAAGTATTATTTAAAAGTTACTGAAAATTTAATATTGCATATAAAGCATAATGTATGAAAGGATAAATATAGTATGTCTAGATTTTTACGAAACAGGTTCATAGCTTATGGTCATATATTTGTTCAGGATAAATATCACATATCCCAAAAGTATTAATTAAAAGGTTACAGAAAATTTTATATTCCATATAAAGCATAATGTATAAAAGGATAAATGTAGTATGTCTAGATTTTTACGAAACAGGTTCATAGCTTATGGTCATATATTTGTTCAGGATAAATATCACATATCCCAAAAGTATTAATTAAAAGGTTACAGAAAATTTAATATTCCATATAAAGCATAATGTATAAAAGGATAAATGTAGTATGTCTAGATTTTTACGAAACAGGTTCATGGCTTATAGGCATATATTTAGACAGGATAAATATCACATATCCCAAAAGTATTAATTAAAAGGTTACAGAAAATTTAATATTCCATATAAAGCATAATGTATAAAAGGATAAATGTAGTATGTCTAGATTTTTACGAAACAGGTTCATAGCTTATGGTCATATATTTATTCAGGATAAATATCACATATCCCAAAAGTATTAATTAAAAGGTTACAGAAAATTTAATATTCAATATAAAGCATAATGTATAAAAGGATAAATGTAGTATGTCTAGATTTTTACGAAACAGGTTCATAGCTTATGGTCATATATTTATTCAGGATAAATATCACATATCCCAAAAGTATTAATTAAAAGGTTACAGAAAATTTAATATTCCATATAAAGCATAATGTATAAAAGGATAAATGTAGTATGTCAAGATTTTTACGAAACAGGTTCATAGCTTATGGTCATATATTTATTCAGGATAAATATCACATATCCCAAAAGTATTATTTAAAAGTTACTGAAAATTTAATATTGCATATAAAGCATAATGTATGAAAGGATAAATATAGTATGTCTAGATTTTTACGAAACAGATTCATAGCTTATGGTCATATATTTATTCAGGATAAATATCACATATCCCAAAAATATTAATTAAAAAGTTACTGAAAATTTTATATTGCATATAAAGCATAATGTATAAAAGGATAAATGTAGTATGTCTAGATTTTTACGAAACAGGTTCATGGCTTATAGGCATATATTTATTCTGGATAAATATCACATATGCCAAAAGTATTAATTAAAAAGTTACAGCCAATTTAAAATTGCATATTACGGATAAAGTAATGCATAAGAGGACAAATGTAGTATGTCCAGATTTTTACGAAACAGGTTCATAGTTTATGGTCATATATTTATTCAGGATAAATATCATATGCCCAAAAACTACTAATAAAAAGTCACAATCAATAAAAGTGTAATGAGCGTGTGTAAGATCGTATACGAATAGAGCTACACGCATACGTACCGCAAGCACACATTCTCATTACACTATTATATTGAATACGGCTATGACATCTGTGGACATATAACAATTTGTCTTTTTGAAAATGTGGAGTTACGCTTGGGTTTCCTAGACATACGGCGCCGTAAACGTATACCGTAAAGATGGTGTTTTTTTGGATAATGTCTCGTCTTGGGCATTAAAAGGAGCATATTAAGTAATAACAGTGGTATTCAAAATGCATACATGATAGTATGTATGGTTTTGTCACTGCGTCTGTCAAAGTGAAGAATTCCAACTGTCATTCCCAATGTGACAGTTGGAGTACTCGAATTTGACAGCTGGAATTATTGAATTTTAGTGGCAGCTGGAATTTTTCACTTTGACAGATGCTTTATTCAAGTAAGAGTGACAAAACTATATAGCGGTATTCACTAAAATGCGTACATTATAATATCTATGGTTTTGAAGTAAAGGATATGTCAAAGTGGAGAATTCCAGCTGTTACTATCAGTATGACAGCTGGAATAATTGAATTTGACATTGACAGTTGTAATTCTTCACTGAATACCACTGTAAGTGTGTCGTATGTATACACATAGACTAGATTTTTCTAGTATACGCTTATTACAGTATCACATATTTTGAATACGGCCCAAAATCCGGACGAACAGTATGTATAGTAAAATAATTCAACTAACGTCCGTACAGTGTTTGCGTTTACTGTTGTCGTACGCCTAGGAAACCATTACATAAAGCTGGTCTTACTGCTAACACTGTTGATATTTATTATTATATAAAATGTTTTCAGATAACCTGTACAGCGCCCGGTGCAAGAATTCGTTCAGTGCCATCTCGTCCTGTAGCTAGACACATGATTTGTTATTCTGAAAAGGTATATAATTATTAATAAATGTTCTAAGGGCGGAGTTTTTACTTAATGTTCTTGATGATTGAAGGTGCCTGCTCCTCATTACCAGCCCGCCCCAAGTTCGCCGGGGGTGGCAGCAGTCAGGGGCGTTCCAGAGGGTGCTCCAGCCCCCGCCGCATCCCCGACCACCCCGCACCCCCATGGACACTCCCATTCACACCAACACCCACACAATTCTGTCTATTACGCCATGAATGTTTGACAAGGACAATAGTTGAAAATCAAAATTGGCATTTACCAGGCGAGCACCGAGCAGAATATTGAAAAACCGCCTACGTAACCCGAAATATCGATAAAACATTAACGCGCACACACACATACAACAAAAATAATTACATTTAATTCGAATCTAGTCGAACTGTATTAAATTTGATCGATTGTTTTTGTACTTGCCATAAATTAATACAAATTGATCATCGCTAAAGCAAACGTCACCGTGAATACGATAGTAGAGTTACTTAGCTACACTTATGATCGGTTTTTTTGTTAGTTAACGCCTCGTCTGAGCCTCGGGCGAGGCACTAATTCACAAAACACGGATCAAAAGTACAGCAAAGCAACTATTACCGTATTTACGGTGTACGTTTACGGCGACGCACGCCTAGGAATCACAAGCTGGAGTACCAAGACCGTAACTAAGGGGGAGTCCTTATTAATTTTTAATTATTTAACATTGCGAATTAGGGTTGTTGCAATTTGTATAAAAAAATAAAATGTATTTAATAAAAGCATCTAAAATATATGGTTATGTATAAAATAACAAGTAATTTATCGTGAACGTGAATTTTTTTTTATACAAATTGTTTCTTGCTTGAATTTTGGGACAATGTGTCTTTGAATGAACTTTACAACATTTCGGCGGGACAAGGCTCCTAAAATCTAATAGCAATGTATTATTTTTAATTTATTAACAATATTTTATATCAAACTAGTTTATTATTTTATATAAAATTATGCAAAAACAGCTCATGCAATATTTTAATAAAAATCCCTCGCTACGCCTTTTTTGTGAATGATTAACGTGAAAAGAAACAACAGCTATACATTCATAGCTTTAATAATAAAAAAATACGACAATGAAATAATAACATAATGTGTTATTTTTTCGTCGTCGATATTGCGTGGTTGTAAATAATCATTTTTTGTTAATTAAATTACATTTATGTGTTAGCATAAGGGATAATGTGCCAGATTAGTTTAGAGTTATTTTATTTTTCATCTGTACTCGTGATCGTGTAAACGATCCAGTATTTCCAAAGACTTAGCGGTTAATTAATTAAAACTATTTAGTAAATATACACATAGAAAAACAGCCAGCCAAAATGAAGTTGTTTCTGGTAGATTAGAGTATTGAAAAAAAAAATATAATGTGAGAAAACGTATAGTGTATTATTAATATATATTTTTGAGAAATTTCAGGGCCAAATAGGGAATATATTATCAAATTTAAAAACAAGAAAAAACGCCCAAATCATCCACCAATTAATTGTTTTTTTTTAATTTATTAATTTTTAATCTCAACGTGTCGAATCTCGCTTTTCCTTTCCGATCACAAAATATGAACAGTCTATTTTTGGCAATTTTATAATATTGTGTATTATTGATATATCTGTGATAAAAAAATGACGATTATTTGACACGATCAAAAAAAAAAAAAGAATACATAAATTTGCTTTCCCACTCGAAAACCCCGAATCATGAATTGTGTAATTGAACACTATTAGTATAGATTGAAAAATCACGAACTCTTTGTATTTTTTATGAATGTTCTGTTCGGCTATAATATAATAAGTACTATTCGAATGTTAATATTATAATTTATCCCGAGTTTTAGGAAATGAAATAAGCACGGCTTATTTTGGTGCTTTTTAATACTCCTATAATCCGTTAATTATTATTAATCCGATTTGTTTAAATACTATTTTTACTATACGAACTGTTAAGCGTATTTAATAAATATCACCTCGAATCCCAAGTGATATTGGAGTTTGACTCTGTTTATGTCTCAAATTATTATTATTAACGGGAATGTATTTTAATTGGATACAAATTAAGGGTATATTTAATCGAAAAATAAAAGGATAAAATGTGTGATAAAATGAATACACGAAGATTTCAAATCTTTTTTATTATGTACTTTGTTATGTTTACATATTGGAATGAATACAACATGCTTCTATTTCACTGTTCACATTCAAATGTTTTTATAATCAAATTATCCTCTAGTTAATACAAATTAATATATTAATATTATTATTATTATCATCAAAATTGAATGAAATTATTCAGAGAAAGCAGTGTTGACCAAGTTTTAGTAACATTTAAACAAATATTCAATATTGACAATTGCTTTCCACAAATACATTCATTCATACCTATGAAAAGAAATATGATTGAGCTCATTTATATAAAATATTATATATATTTAATTATTGTAATAGTGACAGTTTTAGATTTTTTGAAAATAAAAATGTTGGTATTGTAATACAATAAATTAATCTCGAATAATTTATAAGAGAGCGTTGATTTGTTGAAAATTTGACTTTTTTTACCGATATTCATTTGATATATTTATTACATTTAAAAAAAGTATATGTATATTTAAAACTAACAGTTATATTATGACATAATAAATAATTATTGTATTAGAAATGATTGTTTTTATTTTATAAAGTTTTTTTTTTTACGGCTCGTGTTGAAAATTTTGCTGGGGTAAAAAATTAATTGTTCTATTCATGTTTTTATACTGAATAGTTTATTGGGGACATTTTTCTGTAAGATTATTGTTTTTTTTTTATATCAGGTGACTTTTATGAAGGTAAAATAAATTAATAATAAAATATTCTGAATAATAAAATGGCTTTTGAGATAAAAGTAATTGATTTATTTATTATTAGTAGGAAGAATTTCAAATAAAATTTCATAGTGTACGAAATACAATTTTCTAGTGTAATTTCAAAGAAATACATCAGTCTTTCCAGAATCAATACACTGATTCGAAAAAAATACAATTAGCAGGAATACAATTTTTATGCCTATAAAAAATAAGTATAATATAAATTTATAAATCGAAAAATTCAAATAATTAAAAATACTGTTTAGGACAAATAACAAAATATTTGATATGCTGAAAAAATAGACTATTCTTAATACTATAAGTAGAGTGAAACTCTTTGAATATAAAATTTATGATCATATAATAAAAATGCTTAAACGATAATTATTCAAACCAATATTCCAATCGGTAAATAAGCACAATTCTTTTTTATAACAAAATTACTAGCCATGCATTTGAAATCAATGCAAATTTACTTCAAATGATCACATTTTCAATGACAATTGATTTATGTATATAAATATTGAAACACTTTTTAAGTGAACGAATACTTTGGATTAACCTATTATGAAAAAGAAATAGTAAAAAATACTCTATGTGGTCAGAAAATTAATTAATAGCTGATATTATCTACCAGGTAGTCATATCTGATACGGTTGAATAAAGCCTTCTTCCGATTGTTTCCACGTGGAATCCTATTTCAATCAGTTTCATGTGGTTGAGAATTTTACGTCCGTCGAAAATGTACGCCGGTTTCAACATCACCTTATAGATTTCTTCATAATCCAAATCCTGCAATTTATCCATGAAAAATCACCCCGTTTTATGTGTTTATATTATTTGAACGTACCTTAAATTCATCCCACTCTGTACAAACGATCAGTGCTTCAGCTCCAGTAGCGGCTTTTAATACCGAGTCGCACACTGTGTATCCTTGGCTGCCATTCAAATCACTTTTGATTTGGTCTAATAACACCTGAAGAAAATTTAGACAATTGAATGATTTGTCTGTATAATTTAAAAAAATAAAATACTACCTTCGGATCATAAATGTGAAGTTTGGCACCTTCGTCCAAGAGTGTATGAGCGACATGAATTGCAGGAGATTCCCGAGTGTCTCCGGTATTCTTTTTAAATGAAAATCCAAGAACGGCAATGGTTTTATCAGACACCGTATTCAAAAGTGCTTCGATAACCTGAAACAATGAATATTTAGCATCAATCGGCAACATTTGCTATGGACTATTGATATATGTAAAAGTTATTTTATTATATACCTTTTTTGTGAATCTATTTTTTTGATATTCATTTATATCGATGACTTTCTGCCAATATTCAGCCACCTCGGGCAAATTAAGACATTCACAAATATATACTAAATTTAAGATATCCTTTTGGAAACAGCTTCCGCCGAATCCTAAAACCGTAATAAAAAAATGTTAGTTCTATATACTTTTGCGAAGTATAGAGATTATTTTAATGGTATATATATATGATTATGATTTGAAATGATGGATATGTTTCAAAAAACATAATCCATACCAAAATACTGACCCACTGATGCCTCCAAGAATTTCGACCCAATTCTGGAGTCTCTTCCGACAGCGCGGGCAACTTCTGATATATCAGCTCCAGTCACTTCGCAAACAGCTGATAATGAATTTATGCTTGAAATTCTTTGAGCGAGAAATGCGTTGGCGGCTAATTTGGAAAGTTCAGAACTCCACGTGTTTGTTGTGAGAATTCGACTCTTCGGAATCCAATGTTCGTACACCCACGACAGTTCTTCAATGGCTTTCTGACCTTCTGGAGTACTTTCACCTCCGATAAGGACTCTATCAGCACCGAGTAAATCATCAATAGCACTGCCTTCAGCGAGAAACTCGGGATTTGATAAAATCTGATAGTTTACACCTGTAAAAACAAAAAAAAATAAAAAAAATTGCTCCAAAGTTAATTATTAATTAAACGAACCAGGTTTCACATTGGCTTTGAGAATCTTCATAATGCTTTCGGCAGCCTTTACAGGCACGGTACTCTTTTCAACGACTATTTTATTATCAGTTGCAATTTCGGCTATCATTCTCGCAGCTTTTTCAACATATTTTAAATCAGCTGCTCTTCCCTAAAAAAATATATATACATAACTATAATTTTATCAGTCACTATAATCTTACTAATAATAATTAACAACATATTTCATACATCCAATCATAGATATGATAAGAATATAATATGACACGATAAAAGATTGATTAATTTATTTGTATGAATTTCAATAGAATCAATTTTCAATACAAACCTTTCCGTTTCCGTAAGTCTTTGTGGGAGTATTTACTGATATGAAAATCAAATCAGCCTCTTTTATTGCTTTTTCAATATCGGTAGAGAAAAATAAATTGCGATTCCTACAAGTTGTCACAACTTCATATAAACCAGGCTAGAAAGAAATTAAAATTAATAAAAATATATTTGTGAATAATTTTAAACAAACAAAAAAAATATATTTAAAACAAAGCATGTTGATTGTTTCCGAAAAACTTGTTATCATAGAAGATTCTTATCAGGAACGAAACATATGTTGGAGTAAACTGCCAAATACAATAACTGTAAAAAGAGCAACTTTGCACACATTAAAAAAAAATATTGTGCGTAATAAACAAGCTGTATAAACAAATTAAGACTCGGTCTCGGTTTTCACGTATATGAAATTCAATCATACAATGCCCAATTTTATTATCAGCAATCATTTGCCGATATAATCGTGTCTGATCGTAAATATTACACAGATTGAACTGATAGATTTTAAAATTATTAACAATTTCAGATCATAGGTTTTATTGATTATTTAAAAAAATGAGATCCTATTCTCTTAAATTTTATAAAGAGTCCTCCGACAAGTTCAAAGTATTCACTTATTCTGTAATAAATTTTATTAATTATCTCTATTTATTTAAAATGTGAGGCATTTCATACAATGCTTTATTTTTCTGACAAGTAAATCTTTCTATTGAAATGCAACAGTGTCATTTTTTAAATTTTAATGACCCTGGTCAACGACATCCCTTGTATACACATGGAGACAACAAACACCCACATTCAATTTAAGTTGAGATAAAAAAAAAATTATAGTAGGATAATTTTCTTGCATGGCTTATCTAGTATTGAGTACAATGTAGCAAAATAAAACAATCTATTTACAAACACTGTTTGCTTAGTTAATATTGAAACGCCGAGTGCAATTTCAAAATGTGCATATGAAATATTTTCATCTAAATTAATATGTACTGAGCACACAATTTATAAACGCGCGCGTTTGAGATAAGCAAGTAAAGGGATTAGTTGCATTTTATCAAATAAGGGAATAATTTACAACTGTTAAGTAAATATGAAAAACGCTTTCTATAAAATGAGGATAACGCGTTGTCGGGCGAAAGCGCCGTCGTGAACTTGACGCGTTGGCAAAAGGTAAACAAAAATTTTCGAATGCCAATGTATAAATTGTGTAAATGATGAATGAAAAATACCTCGTAGATGGGTAAAACTTCAGAGTTCCACTGGTTTATCCTCTCGGCACTCTTATCCACCACAGTCACCTCGATTGTTGGACATTTCAGCGCGATAACACTGCAAGTTGGCCCGCCTACATATCCGGCTCCGATACAGCAAATCTTCTTAATTGTCATTTTGTCGACGTGGAGTGGCGTGAGGCTTTGAAATCAATTTATCTACAATGTAAAGTTAAGTATTTTCTATATGTATAAATATATATGAAAAAAGTTCGAACTGAAATAATTATAATTTACGTACTGTCTACACGAGAAGAGTTCGCTGTCAAGTGACAACCGACACTGTGACAGCCGTATTTATAATAAAGCTGTCGCAATACTGGCAACAAATAATATACTAATACATGCTAACAATAAATTATTATAAAAATGTACATGTAATAATACTACAAAAAATAAATAAAACTTGACACCAGTTTATAAATGAAATTTATATATTTTTTCACCATTGATTATTTTCTTACTAATCAATAAAATACGAATACTCACCTTATGACTTTTTCAATAAAATATCAATATACATAGTTTTTTTATTTCATATGGCAATGGTGTTTGACGTTTATTGAAATGCTTTTAGAGCTGTGTATCTTTTGTATACACCTTTAATCTAAAAACAAACTAATTACTGTAATACTATGTAAGTTGATATTACACTGAAACAAGTGTTTAGAAAATGTGAGCTTCAGCACAGCTAAATTTAAAATGCAACAAAACCACTGGAGCCGTTAAATGCATTCATATTACAATAATAAATAAATCATACTGAGTAAAACAATTGTTCATGTTGAACGACTTAAACTGTTTATTTCATTAATTTTCCATTTGTTTTAGATTATACGGTCTTCCACATTGGAATTTGTAAATTTAAACATCTAATCCACAATACTTTGAGTCACTTAATCTAATATATGAGGTTGCCTTGAGTTCGTAAGTGTTGTTTACATATGTTCAAAAACATCACCGAGGATGTGTTGCGGCCACAAGCATTCACATCCACTGGGGATGGTTCGAGTCAGAGATTCCCAGCAGTCGCTATAAAAAAATAATACAATTAACATACAAAAGACAATTTAATATAAATAAATATTACCTATTGTACCGACGTCTTGTGATATGGATTGTTCTGTTGAGTTGAACGCAAGAGAATCCAACTCGGTGACAAATCTATACAAACAATCCATATATAATATTTACACATAGCAAAATAAAAATAAATTGTATTAATTGTTAACGCTATTGAGTAACGCTTTTTATTTATAGTATGTTTATTTATACAAAAACTGATAATTTTTTTGTTGACGATGGAATCGTTTATACTTAGTGTATCAGAACTATTCCCGTTATTGATTTCTTACATTAGAATTATCAGTAGTATCCATATAATGAGGTTTCATGCATCTAACTTCATCGTAGTACGCCGGTTTATATTCATGTTCGTTTGTATTCATCGATATGACTTGCCTACTCAATCTGCATATTGGTAAATATCGCTGAAAATTAAAAATCATTAACAAAGCTGAATGGATTGTAAGAAATACAAAGCATACTTCGGGTCCCAAGTGTCGTCGGCCAAACTGTTTTTGAATCGGGTTTGGAGGAATGCTTCGATCGACTAATAGAGGAGACTGAAACAAATAAAAGTGTTAAATTTGATTTTTTACAATACAAAAAAAAAACATTACTTCAATTTCAGGTTCTTCAACTTCAAACGATCCGTCGCCCGGAAGGTCTTCAATTTTTGGCTTCTCTGAGTTTTCTCTCAGTTGTTGCAATAATACACTAAGCAATCTGCAAATAGACCGTGCTTGCAAATGTTTATTATGGATTATTTTTATTTGAATTGTCGTACCTGTCGTTGTTGATAACTTGAGCCCAGAAATTAGTGTCCGTGTTAGATGAATGCATGTGCTTGGAAGCCGAGTTGGTGGCCATCATTTCATCGGTGCTCTTCTTACTTTTCAACGGGTACATACGACCTTCGAATTTAGGTGGCATGAGGTCGTTTGGAATATCGGGATGCTCAGCCATCAGCAGTTCGCAGTGCACGATTGTTCTCAGACGGAGAAACAACATCAAGAAAACAAACAGCTGAAATAATATCTTACTCATCAAAATATTAATATTAAATTTACAAGCCAAAACAAATGTATTGAAATTAAAGTTTCGTTTCCTTATTAAGAGTCCGGATATTTTCACTTGACTATAAAACACGAAGGAAATGTTTTTAGAACATCATCGAGAAAAATACATTAAATGCGTTTTGTTTAAGAATTTTTTATTAAATTTGAAAAAGTAGGTACTCAATGGATTCAGGGTATATATTCTGGGCGTATCTAAAGCTCGATTTAAATAATTATTATTGTTTGACCAGCATAATAAATACCTCAGAAGAAATACGCGTGGCTTCAAATGAGTCATACTGATGAGGTCATGGGTTCAAATCCCGCTCAAGTAAAAAAAAACAAATATTTGAACGGTTATTACGATCCAATAATGTCATAAATTAATAAAATCCCGATCGATCGACTTGATCCAGGTTTACTTTAGGTTACTCTTATTTCCTGTATTTTAAGATAAATACTGATTATTAACTCGGTGACCTGTGTAACTAGTAACAGTTAAGATCACCGACAGATTATGTATAATTATTTTTTTTATATTTTAAAATATTCTACTTGACTTATTCGGTAAGCTTATAACAGTCTACTAGACATAAAATTTACGTGGCTACATAAACTATGGTCATGGGTTCAAATCCCGATCAGGTTTACTCTGATTTACTAGATTGTAGGGTAAATACTGAGGTGATTATTAAGTCTGTAACAAAAAATTGTATTAACAGAAAGTGGTGTTTTAATTAAGTATTTTTATTAAAACCAATTGAGATATAATTTCTCCTTATATTTTGCAATATTTAAAAATACCAGCACGAAAGTTTTCGAGAATAACATACAAACAATGTTGTAATTGTAAAAAATACATAATTTCTCTTTGTTGAATTGGTGTATTTGTAACAAATATCGTGTGTTATTCAAATAAGTTCATTGCACTGGTCCAGGTATTATAATTATATATCGCATGACAGCCCTGATGATGGAGACAAGAAGAAGGGGATTCATAAGTGGTGAAGTAGATACACCATTGATTGATTTGACTACGAGATGGCCACAGTGTCGGTCATATTCACAATTATCAAAAGTAAAAAGTAATATCGCGATGGAGACAGTCAAGGCCCACAACAAGTACAATTCCGTGAGTACTAAAATTATTCAATAAAATCTCACAAGGGTTCTAAACCGCCACCCTCTGTAAACAGACCACCGAATATATATATATACTTTAAAATCAATACCAAAAGGCTTTTTTATTTATATAGCGGTTTCTCGTCAAAAAAATAAATTATTCGAATTAACAATTGAGTTGATTAGTTGATTGTGGAATGGTAAAAATGCATTGAGGAGGTTGATTTTTAAGTTAGTCACCGTTGTTTGACCTTAAGACTAATTAAGGATGACCCCACTCATGTGATCTACCTACTCTTATAAATGGGACGATAATATTACATCAATCAACAAATTAGGGGCCCAGAACCAAAACCTGACAAATACAGTTCATTAACAAAAAAATTCATCAACCTAAATCGTGATATTCGACAAACAAATTTAAATTGGAACAATTCACACAAGGTGAGAACTTCTTTTCGCGCAATTTATAAAATAATATCTCACCTGGATAACATATTAAAAAAAAAACAGTAGACTAATCGTGTCCATTATGTTAAAACCGGTGAGACAATTAACACTAATTACGCTTCTCAAATATTTTTTTTTCTCTGAATAATTCCTGTGAAGTCAGTCTTACCGAAAATTTGTTTAATAGACCTCTTATCGAAATTTTTTTATAATTGAAAATGCGTGACGATGTTTTGAGAAACGCCTGAATATTTGATGCAATAATAATAGACCATTTAACAACGTCAATTATTGTAGACTCTTTATGCGTTAAATATAAGTTTTAATTTTTTTAAGTAATCAATCGTTTAAAAAAAACATAAAAAACGAAGAATAAGTATGTCAATTTTTATTGATATAGGTTTTTAAATATTTGTTGACAGTGTTGACTTGTAATTTCCACAGTATTATAATGTGGAAATTACAATAAACAATTTTCTTTATTTTAAATAATTTAATAATATTTATAGGGAAGACTGGGATTATTATATCTCAATTTAAATATATGTAACTTCTCGCAAATAAATATCTTTTACATAGAGAATAAATTAGTTAAGGATTTTATTAACAATAAGTGATGAAATTCAGAAAATATACTGTAAGTAAATATATAAAAAAGATACATTTAAAAATACAAATATCAATGAGGATTTATTTATTCAAAAAGACCTTGGATTTGTGATTGAATGCTTTAATATTATTATCGAAAAATCCAATTTTAGGGAGAATTGATCAAATAGTTACAAGTAAACATTTTGATGAACTCAAAATCAAACGGCTGTGATTGGTAAGTCTGAGCTATCTTAAAATCTGACATTTGCTCTTCAAACATACACTTTCATTTGAATAAAATATGATTAAAACCCAGCTTTCTATCGACAATATACACATCGATTCTACTTATCAATAAACCAGCCAGTGTTACAGGTTTCAAGGGGTGAAAATACATATTTGTGTAACAAAGTTCAAACGCCTTTCTATTATTCAATGAGCTCGTTATGTCAAAATCGTCGTATAACGAGCAGACTTGTGTTGAAAGGCATTGTGTGTTTTTTTGTAAGTTATGACAGTTGCGTTCATAATTTGCAAGGAGACGGTCGACTTGTTACAACAATGCTTACAATTACTTCAAACACAACTTGGGGTTCTCTAGACACACCCAATTCAAAGGTATTTAAATACTAATCAATCTAATTTAATTATAAATATAATTATCTATTCAATAACCGAGCACTTTCCTTTACTTGACTCGGTTCATTTACTAATAGTCAATGTCTTATGCTATAATAAAATATATTCGATAGATCGATAGGTTTACTTCGATTGTATGGAAAATATATACACACACACACACACACAAATAAATATATATATATATATATATATATATATACAAAAAATATATATGTATATATATATTTATATATTTTTTCCATACAATAGAAGTAAACCTATCGATCTATCGAATATATTTTATTATAGCATAAAACAAGACTATTAGTAAATGAACCGAGTCAAGTAAAGGAATGTAATATTTAGATAAATAAATATATAATATTATCGTTAACTTCGATTTTCTTAACTTTAAGGTTGTTAAGTTAAGGTTAAGTGGATGCTTTCCAAAATTGGACATTGCAACGATTACATTTTTGACTAAATATCAAATAAAATAATACAATCGTTACAGTGCTCCAAAACACCAAAACAGTTCATCAGAGCATCCATTTAGCCTACGTTTGAAAAATGAAAATAATTATTACTATTACTATTATGACTATTTTTATTGAATACATTTCAATTATAAAGTGTATGCAATATTTTTTACATTATTTATTTAACCCGGAATTGTTTATTCAACACGTACAGACAAACTAATTAATTTATATATTTAATAAACCATTTAAATTGTGTGTATGTGAGCAGTTTTTGGCTTTGGTAAATAAACTAATAAATAATTCACATATTTTTTTAATATATTTAATTATTATCTTCCTAGCTATGTTTATTAATGAATTAAGGTTAATTTCATATATCTTCATTTTATTATAAAATTGTCTTAATCTTTGATGTGTGCAGATAATAAATTTTATAAAATGTGACTTTTCCATAATGCTTTATTTTAACCAGTTTTTGTAATCGTGTAAAAAATTAACTGACGGAGCAAATATCAAACTAATTAACTACAAACGTCTTCGATTGGTGATGTAATAATCTTGTTTAGATTTAGAAGTATACACTATGTGGGTTAAGTTCATCGTTGTTTATTTATTTAGAGTCGATTCAATTAATGGTATATATTTTTTTCGTACGGGGAAAAAATTTCACGCTTTGTTGATATCAAGAAAATAATAAGAATTGTTTTAATTTCGCCTTGAAAACGAGGCATTGAAACATTGTGATAAATGGGACATTCACACAAACGTGTGTCTGAGTCCTTTTTAATAATTTATATTACATATTTAGGGCTCGATGAACTGCACAATAATTATTATGCAATGTTTGCCAATTGGTCGCATTTGTCGAGCAAGGAAGTATTTCACATTGAGACAATACATAATAATAATAAATGCGAAGACGAAGCCTTTGACCGTTTTGTTGGTGTTAATGGCCGATCGGTCTCGTTTTGAATTAAATGTCTCGTTGACACAATTTAAAAAAAAAAGTGTAGGGTTGATTAATTGCATCCGAGAACCACGAATTTATAGCTAGTGATGATTGGCTTTAAGAAGCTCTCTGAATATCTCGGTCGCCTTCTTTATTATATTAGATAAACGAGTGACAAAGAGATAACGGTTTAGCACGGAAATTGCAATAAAATATTACATACAGGGTGTTTTTCAGCCAAAATAATATTCGCCCCTACAATTGAAGCCGATGATTTATTTATTTATACACGCCCTGAGGGACTTCTTTTTAGACATAACAACGTGGTAATTCATTGATCTTAACTATTACTAGTTATACAGGTCACCGACTTAATAATCAGTATTCACCTTACAATACAGGAAATAAGAGTAAACCTGGATCGAGACGATCGATCGGGATTTTATCAATATTATTCACGATCTGCCAGTCGTAATAACCGATTGAATCTTTTTTAAACATAAAATAGTGTTAATTCATTGATCTTAACTATTACTAGTTACACAGGTCACCGACTTATTAATCAGTTTTAATCTTACAATACAGGAAATCAGAGTAAACCTGGATCGAGACGATCGATCGGGATTTTATCAATATTATTCACGATCTGCCAGTCGTAATAACCGATTGAATCTTTTTTAAACATAAAATAGTGTTAATTCATTGATCTTAACTGTTACTAGTTACACAGGTCATCGACTTAATAATCAGTATTTACCTTACAATACAGGAAATCAGAGTAAACCTGGATCAAGACAATCCATTGGGATTTTATCAATATTATTCCCGATTCTACAAATTGACAGTGCAAACTTATAGGTTAATATTTATTGCAATTAATTGTCTGTCGGTGATCTTAACTATTATTAGTTACACAGGTCATCGACTTAATAATCAGTATTTACCTTACAATACAGGAAATCAGAGTAAACCTGGATCAAGACGATCGATCGGGATTTTATTAATATTATTCACGATCTTCCAGTTGTAATAACCGATCAAATCATTTTTTTAGTTCTAACCATTTTCAAGTATCAAGAAAACGTTCATTTAAGAGAATAAGGTCAATGATTCTTATTGATTTTTTTTTCTCATTAGAATAGTCAAAACGACCTTAAGTTCTTTCAATGTTTCATCAATCAATCAAATTATAGAAGATTGTTTTATTATCCCATAAATATAATATTTAAATTGATTTTTTTACAATAATATCTTCACATATTTTAGAACACAATAAAGTATATTAAATATGAAACAAAGTTATTGCATTTGTTGATTAAGTCGTCGATATTCTCCTTTGAAAAGTGCTTAAAATAATAATATAAACCTAACCTTTTTGATTTCAATTAACCGTTTGCTTCATAATCCCATATAAACAATATTTTAATGTTATTTTAAAAATATATAGTAAAACCACCTAACCTAAATAATGTTATATTATAAACAAACTTAGGCTAAGTGGATGATCTGATTTGTTTTTATTATAATATAATAAATTGTATATAATTATTCAATTTTCAAATGATTTGATCAACTATTTAATTTCCCCATTAATATATAAATTAAATGTATTTATAACCAGGCTTAGTCCAAGTAGTTTTAATGAAGTGTTTTGAAAAATTTGAACTGTATAATTATTTTTTGTGATAATGTTAACAAACCTAGTCCAAGTGGGTGTAATGAATTACTTTGACGTATTCGAGCTCTGCAACGATTATTGTATTATTTTATATCAACTGTCTGATATTTATACAAAACATTATATGATATACATCTACAATTATTATAATATTCATGGGACAAACTGAAATAATACATTATACCGAATGTATTTTTGAACATTTGCTTTATAACCAAGACATTTTAAAAAATACAATTATACTCTCTTTGAAATTTTTGTAGAACGGTTAATTGAGTACATTTCTCCACCATATTTTTAATAACGGTTTAGTCAGGATTTTCATTAAACGGAGACAATCCAGTTTACTTCATATAGACGATATAAATTAAGTATAGGATAGAAAATTAATAATGAAACCTAGTCTAAGCCTAAAAGTGAAATTAATTGTTTTGATGTATTCGAGCTCTGCAACGATTATTATATTATTTTACTTCAATTTTTTCAAGAATTTCAAACTGTTTAATTATTTTTTTGTGATAATTTTGCCACAAGTTCATTAAAAACAAATCCTTTATTATTTGATTATTGTATTATTTTATTTCAACTGTTTGATATTTACACAAAATATTATATGATATACATCTACACTTATCATAACTATAATATTCATAGGACAAACTATAAAGCATACTTTGACGTATTCGAGCTCTGCAACGATTACCTTTAATACTCGATTATTGTATTATTTTATTTCAACTGTTTAATATTTACACAAAATATTAAATGATATACATCTACACTTATCACACATCAATTATTATATTCAAGGGACAAACTATAAAGCATACTTTGACGTATTCGAGCTCTGCAACGATTATCTTTATATTATTTTATTGCAACTGTCTGATATTTACAAAAAACATTATATGATATACATCTACACTTATCATACATCAATTATTATATTCACTAGGGTAATTTTAATTGAAATTTTCAATTTGTTAATGCTTTTGATGTTCTGCTTGGTTTTTTAATAGGACGGTCATAAGTTGTTTAGTGAAGTTTGTTTTCATTGAGAAGATGTTTGAATTTTTAAATTAAATTATAAATAAAATAATTTAATACGGTTTTCATATGATGACAACACTCGTCACAATATTTAAAAAGCGAGTCTCCCGATTGATACTGTTTTTTTTGAATTGACATTTATTATGCATTAATAAATATCTCTAATATTGTTTTACGAGTAGAACATAAAAATTTAACATTAAATATTATTTGTAACATCAAAATGGAGGGATATTAGTCGATTTTACGATATTTCAATAGTCGATGTATCACAACTTTGGTTTAAGAGAAGAAAACTGGATTTGGAAGCTTTTGAATATAAAAAAATACTTGCCTATAAACAAAGCAATATTATTATCACTCTTTGGTATTTATTCATAATAATAAAATCAGATTTATAAAGACTTTTTGTGGTAAATATGATTGGCATAAATGGATAATATTCAAGGGCCGATAAAGAAGCGCACTGTTTTACCGGCCCAATGGTTCTTAATTCAAATGCATTCAGTGTAGCATTTGTTTTTCCGTGTAAATGTCACTTCTGCTTCTTGCGTTGGTTTTTATCTATAAAATTAGGGAAATTTTAATTGAATTTTTTTATTTATTAATGTTTTTTTAAGTTCTGCATGGTTATTTAATAGGACGGTTATATTTAGAGCTTTGATTTCATTTATGTTTTAAAGTTTGAATTATTTAATACGTTTTTCGAAGGTGACAACACTCATCACAATATCTAAAAAGCGAGTCTACCATTAAATACTTAGTTTTATTGAGAAATGTAATTTATTATGCATAATTAAATATCTCTTATATTAAGTTGAAAATAATTTAATATTATTATCATTGAAATACCCGTTTCGAGATTTTAGATATGTATTAATTGTAATAAAATAATTATGTAAAATATTATTCATCCATCTGGTAACACTGATGGTTGAAAGACCCGCACATACACACACCCTAGACAATTATATATATTATGGGACAAATTATAAAGTTACCAAATAATAAATTTGTGATGTTTTTTTTCCACCTTCTTGATGATTGTCTATATTCACTTGATTTATTGATAAATTGCTGCAGTTTTCAAATACCCCAAAACAGATTTAAACATCCACATAGGCCAAGTTATGATAAAGTGCGTTCACCCATTACGAACGATCCTTAGTCAAGTAACACTTGATATTCCCTTGAAGGTGTAAATGACTGGAAGCTGTGAATATCCGGGTTTATTTGACTGAGACCCAATGACCTTAGTCACGGTGCTGTTAATATAATTCAACATTATACTCGATAGAAGTATGGAGATGTGGTTCGTTCCACTTATTATACCAATTGTGGGGCACAGCGTCCGTCAGTGGACCAAATATAGATGGCTTCATCGTATCCTGCCTTCTGACTAACAAGGACGTGCTAAAATATCACACATTGCTTGCACATTTTAAGGGCATAAAAAATAACTAATTCTGGCATGTATAATGATATATATTATATTGGATTTGCGCCAATGGCAACGCGTCATACAGTCTCTTCCCTATAATTTGTCTTTCGTCTTCTCCTTGATAAATTGTATCTTCAAAGAGATGATTATAATTTGTAAAGGAGACACAGCAAACACCAGACAGAATCTCAAATTGGAAGAAAATAAACATTTGTGTTTCTGCAATCTAATAAATTACTAGGCAAACATTCACGTATGATGATCAACTTGAGTTACAATATAACTAAACTAATCAAAAGTAAACTGTATATCGAGGGCATACTGCCAAAATCCATAAAGAATAGTATTCATTAATTTATACGATAAGAGTGTAATGTTTGAAGATTTATCACTATTCTCTTTTCAACTTAGAAGAATATTTTTACGATTGCGGATGTTTTAAAATAAAAGTTTTATATAAATATGATGTCTGATTTTTAATATTTTATGTACAAATTCAAGAAAGAAATAATAGTGTTTATTAATTTATACGACCCGAGGGTTTTTTTTTAGGAAATCATATTTTTAACGATTACGGTAATTTTAAAATATGTCTAGTAAGTTTTTTATGATAATTAATTTACCGCAAATATGATGTCTGATTTTTAATATTTTATGTACAAATTCAAGAAACACATAATAGTGCTTATTAATTTATACGACCCGAGGGGTTTTTTAGGAAATAATATTTTTAACGATTTCGGTAATTTTAAAATATGTCTAGTAAGTTTTCTATGATCATTAATTTATCGCAAATATGATGTCTGATTTTTAATATTTTATGTACAAATTCAAGAAAGAAATAATAGTGTTTATTAATTTATACGACCCGAGGGTTTTTTTTAGGAAATCATATTTTTAACGATTACGGTAATTTTAAAATATGTCTAGTAAGTTTTCTATTATCATTAATTTAACGCAAATATGATGTCGGATTTTTAATATTTTATGTACAAATTCAAGAAAGAAATAATAGTGTTTATTAATTTATACGACCCGAGGGTTTTTTTTAGGAAATCATATTTTTAACGATTACGGTAATTTTAAAATATGTCTAGTAAGTTTTCTATTATCATTAATTTATCGCAAATATGATGTC
>JAGTTH010004454.1:0-25708 GCA_022606485.1 Agraylea sexmaculata | reverse complement strand
TATGGTTATTCCATTAAACTATAACAACATAAATAATGATGTTTAAAGTCAAATCCGCCCGAGCAAAATTAAATAAAAATGCCGTGATATGTTATTTTCCCCCTAGACAAACCCCCCTTCCTAGAAATAAATAAATGTCAACGGACGCACATCTCAGTGAGCTACGTAGCTCTAGAGTTATTGTGCAATCAATTAGATTATACATACCCTTGCTAATATTTGACTCTCAGATTTCCAGAAACCGACAGACCGATAAATATATATATATATATATATATATATATATATATATATATATATATATATATATATATATATATATATATATATACATATACATATATGTATATATATGTATATAAGTATATATAAACATTAATCTAAAATATTTAAATTTCATTAAAAGAAGTATTTTTTATAATTATCAATGTTACTCGCTATATTAGTACCAATAAATGTATTAGTACAATATTAATTTAATTATATATATATATATATATATATATATATATATATATATATATATATATATATAATGTGTCAAAAAAAGTGTCAATAATATGGTTTAAATATTTTAAGATTCATTCGAAGACACTTTGTATATTTAATGTATGAAGAAAACTCGCATCTCATAATAAAAATTTGCATTTTTTAACCTGGCAACCCCTTATGCTAAATTGTATACTAAGCGACACCACCTTTATTAGAAGGCCGTATAGACTACACTGATTGTCTCGCTCAGACTCATCTACTTGGCTCGCTATCTTGTCATCCAGTTGATATTGATTACAACCCCGCAATTTCTGTATATTTCTATATTTATATATACATATATATATATATATATATATATATATATATATATATATATATATATATATATATATATATATACTATATATATGGCGGCTTATATTCTCACTGATGAAAAATTAATAATATATAATTGTTATTTGAAAACGCACCACAGTTTGGGAATCCAAAGGTGTAAATAATAATTAGCGGAGTGACAGTAACTAAGGGAGGACAAAGAAGTTAGTTTATTTCACAACAATTGTTATAAAACTACAACCTTAATTATCGTAACTAAGCTATGCAAAAAATACGATATTCAGTTTTGACCAATTTAAAATGCAAATGTATTTTTTTTTCGTAAAATCACGCTTAATCAATCACCGTTTTATTTTCACATTCGAATTTCACCAACAGATTGTTTTTTTTTTGTTGTTGTCGTTTTTTAAAATAAAGCGCAATCATCGTTATGGGAATTTTTATAATAATACTAAAAGCGAAAAATAATACATTTTTATAGAGAAATTAAACATTTCGTATGGTCACCGTAATTATACGGTGTCACGAATTGTGAAGGGTGAATAGAGACATTTTATATGTACGTTAAAAAAACACACAATTTTAATTAATTAAAATAACATAAAGTATGGTCACCCTGATTATATATTTTATTTTTGAATTATTAAAGCACAGAATAGGGTGAATGGAATTTATGCAGGAAATAAAAATGTTGTTTTTATTCCATATTAATATGAGTAAATAATGAATCTGTTATTTTTAGTGTTATTCATACATAACTGGAAGAACTTACTTAATTCAAAGTGTATATTTGAAAAATAACAACTGATGGCGGACCAAACAGACGAGTCTGGGTGAGACAATTAGTGTTGTTTCTGTAAAACTTATCTACTTGGTCCGCTATCTTGATATTTATCATCCACTTGTCTGGATGTTGTTACTAAATATAAAAATGCCACATAACTTGATGTATGAACAACAAGATGGCGGACCATGCAGACGAGTCTGAGTGAGACAATTGATGTTGCACCTGTCAAGCCGGAATCATCGATATCAAGATGACAAACAAATCAAATTTTGACAGAGAAATCAACAATCTTTTACATCCTTATTTTTTCCAAAATTTGTACATCCAGTTGTCCAGATGGCGGATCAAGCAGATGAGTTTGGAAGAGACAACACTAATTTTATCACTCAGACTCTTCTACTTGGTCCGCCATCTTGTTATTAATACATTCAGTTGTCAAAATGGCGGACCATGCAGATGAGTCTGACAGAGGCAACACTTAATGTCTCACTCAAACTCATCTGCATGGTCCGACATCTTGATATTTATACATCCATTTATCCAAATGGTGAACCAAGCAGATGAGTCTGACAGAGGCAGCACTAATTGTCTGATTAAGACTTGGTCCGCCATAATAATCATACACCAATTGTCAGGAATTTTTTAAAATCATAAATTAATTAAATTATGATAAATATCAAGATGACGGATCAAGCATATGAGTTTGACAGAGGCAACACAAATTGTATCACTCAGACTCGTCTGTTTGGTCCGCCATCTTGATATTTATACATTCATTTGTCCAGATGGCAAGCCAAACAGATGAGTTTGACAGAGGCAACACTAATTCTCTCACTCAAAATCATATGCTTGGTCCGCAATATAAATATGTACACATCCAGTTGTGTGGCCTTCTAATATCGGCGGTGTCGATCCACATAGATTGTGAATATTATTCGGGTATTGTGAGTTATGTGTGTCAGTGTTTGGTGTGAACTAAACTACCATTGTGACTATCGATGGTTTGTAGCTTATAGCGTGTGAAGACTCGGGTCACCAGGTTCGATACCCATCGACTAACTAATAATAATTATAATAATGAAACCATAACGCGATTTAAGATCACAATAAACGCAATTTGCATTACCCCAACAAACCTAACCTCAAAACTGCACAACCATAATATCATCCAAATGATCCATTGTTGCCATTCGAAAGTCTTTATATAAATAAATGATAATTTGCAAACGGAATGTGAATGCTAGAGAAAATATTAGGCGCGGCACAATTGTATGTATTTTGTATCAAGATGATGGACCTAGTAGATGAGTCTGACTGAGGCAAACGCTAATTGTATTTGGCTAAATGTCAGTTCATACGAATGCTCTTCATTACTGTTGTTTAAACAATCTTAATCACCTTAATTGTGCTCTGACTCATCTACTTGGTCCGTCATCTCTGGTATTTAAAATCGGTGGTACCGTATGAATCCGAAGAGATCAGATTCGGGGTACGGACCAGCTTGGGTCAGGGTTAACATACTTCTCTTTTTTATGTAAATTTGAAGATAAGAAATTTTCTTATATCGTGTCAAAGCGATACAATATCAAGATGGCGAACCAAGTAGATGAATGAGTCTGAGTGTTGCCTCTGTCAAACTCATCTGCTTGGTTCGCCATCTTAATATTTAAACATCCATTCGTATGGCCTTCTAATAAATCGGATGTGTCGCTCTGACCGACTTTATTTATTTTACAATCTAAATCAATACTTATCGATCGGTATTTTATTAATGTTTATATCTCTTTTCCACCAATTCTGCCGCCTACAGGGCTTGTGTAAGAAAGGCTTTGTATGGAAATATATAAAACATTGCCTCCTATACTTTATTTTGTATCACTCTACAGTATTTCCTCTGTCAAACTCATCTGCTTGGTCCGCTATCTTGATATTTAAACATCCATTTGTATGGCCTTACTTAAATCTCTATTCCACCAATTCTGTCACCCTACTATCATACAATTCTACGGCACATATGTATATGTATGAGTGCTTCCGATACCATCGCTATTAGAAGGCCGGACAATTGGATGATGAGTTTGACAGGGACTACACTAATTTCTCAGTCAGACTTGGTCCACCATCTTGATATGTATGTATACATCCAGTTGTCTGGCATACTTATCAGCGGTAACGAAAAAAAAGGAAAAAATATAAAAAATAAATAATAGTATGTATTATAAAAAAAAAAGTTTGTATTAAATGTATTTAAAATAAATCATTTACTATATAAGGTCACTTCTAAACCTATGGGTGGCAGAATTTGTGGAAAAGAGTTCATCCAGGTGCGCCATTCGTTGCCAAGTCTATAAATTATACTATGGGGAACGGGTAGTTGCCCCCATGATTGTTGTTCCCGGTTATCAGTGCAGGAGTGAGTGTAGAAATGAAAGATGAGAGTCACTGGCCAGTGTGTTTATTTGGAGGTTAAATATACAAAGCAGTGTCACGTGTTGTGAGCATCTCGTCCGAGACTCAAGTGACAGAATAGGGCCGGGTGATTAAGGGGCTGTTCGCGGTAGCTCTTAGCGGCCAGCTGGAAGTGCATAAATACATATCTGCGCTGTCCAGATGGCGCTATAATACAATTAGTTACTAAATCAATCGATATATGATTTAATCGATTAAAATATTATGAAAATTCCAGGCTTTAATCCAATACACCTTTTTCCCCAAAAAAGTGCGAGACTCTATTTAAATTTATAACTATAACTGGTTGAATTATTAATAATTAATGTGTTGGTTTTAAAAGGGTTTAAATCCGGGATTTAAGACCAACGCCCACTCCGTCATTCAGAGATGAGGTCAGTCTCGATATTTTATCATAAACAATGTATTTAAAATTTATTTAGAAAGATGACGCCATCGCCTTTCCATTATTGGCTCTCTAAATAGTGTCCTCATTTTTTTCGCATATGCAAATTTAACCTACAGAGGGCTTGTAGTTAATTTAATAATGATAGTTAACTTAAGACATTTTGGAATTGAGTAATAAAATGCATTAAAACAATATGAGTGATTCAAAATAATCAAATTACACGTACAGATTATTTAAATTCACCCCTTTTTATCTCAAATTCACACTTTAATAAGTTCCATCAAATAAACGCATTCAATAAAATGGGTGAATTTCATGTGAAAATGCTTGATTTGGCGCAATATTAAAAGGCCGGGCAAGTGAATTATATGTAAATATCAAGATGGCGGACCAGGCAGATGAGTTTGATTGTGGCAGCTTGGTCCGAAATCTTGATATTCATACATCCTGTTGTCTGGTATTTATTTATGTAGTAACGGTTTGACAGATATCAAAATTCCATACAATTGGATGTATAAATATCAAGATGGTGGACCAAGCAGGTGAGTTTGACAGAGGCAACACTAATTGTCTCACTCAGACTCGTCTATTTGGTCCGCCGTAATAATCATACACCCAATCGTCTGGCATTTTATTTAAATCCCTCATAATTTAATAATAAAGTAATGTGTTTTTAAGCCAACTGAATGTTTAAATACCAATATGACGGACCAAGCATATGAGTTTGATAGAGGCAGCACTAATTGTCTCACTCAGACTCGTCTGCTTGGTCCGCCATAATGATATATATATATACATCATGTTGTCTGATATTCTTATATGCAGTAACATTTTGATATTAGACGGCAGGACAAGTGAATGATGTATTAATATCAAGATGGTGGACCCAGCAGATGAGTTTGACAGAGGCAACACTAATTGTCTCACTCCGACTCGTCTACTTGGTCTGCTATCTTGATATTTATACATTCTGTTATCTGGCATTCTTATATGCAGTAACGGTTTGACCGATATAAAAAGTCCATACAATTGGATGTATAAATATCAAGATGGTGGACCAATCAGATGAGTTTGAAAGACTATTTTCCTCGTCTACTTGGTCCGCCATCATAATTATACATCGAATTGTCTGGCATCATATTTTAATAATAAAGTAATATGTTTTTAGGCCAACTGGATGTTTAAATATCAAGATGACGGACCAAGCATATGAGTTTGATAGAGGCAGCACTAATTGTATCACACATACTCGTCTGTTTGGTCCGCCATCTTGATATTTATATCAAGGTTTGAAGCAATTAAGCCAACTAGTGTTTGTAGATCAAAAAATGTAAAACTTTAGAATAAAAGTAAATTAAGGCAAATGACTGTGTTTGGTAATTTGATATTGTACAAAAATAAGAAACAGAGAATAGTTTTAATACAATGTATTTATAATATTATGGATAATATTTATAAATTTGACATTGGTGGACACAAGTGTTCTGGAAACAAGTGGACCTGCGGCATTCCTCTCGCGAAAGTATTGCCAGATAGCGGACAGGGTTGCCAACCGCAATAAATAATTAATTAATTCATTATATTTGAAAATCGAATCAATACAAATAATTCATTTGTCTTATTGGAGATTTTACAATAATTAATTTTGATTATTATTATTATGTAGTGATAAATCTATTATATCCTGGTGTTCAAAATGTGACCTTGACAGCATCAGCCGTCTTCAACTTTCTCCATCCATATTCAGGGTCACCGTTCGATTCATATGAAATACAGTATCCAGCGAAAGTCACTTTATATTATATTATTAAATAATACAGTGGAAATCTAAATTCCTCCATAACAATGCCTATTTATTTATTTATTTATGTACGCCCCGAGGAGCTTTATTTTTTTAGAGAATTTTAACAACGTGTTAATTCATTGATCTTAACTATTACTAGTTATAACGACTTAATAATCAGTATTTACCTTACAATACAGGAAATCAGAGTTAACCTCGATCATGATTTTATAATAATATTATTCCCGATCTTCCAGTCGTAATAACCTATTAAAAAATCTTGACTTGAGCGGGATTTGAACCCATGACCACAGTATTTGTAGCCACGCTTCTTATCCCCTGAGCTATTATGCTGGTTTAATATTATTTTATTATAGGTTAGATCAATACTACCAAGTTTTAGTCTATTCGTCTGAGTGAGACAATTAGTGTTTCCTCTGTCAAACTCGTATGCTTGATCCACCATCTTAATATCCATCATCCACTTTTCCAGCCTTTTAATATCGGAAAGAATGCTAGATATCTACTAAAAAGTATCTTATAAATGAATTGTGACAATAACCTCATTTATATAATACAATAACCTCATAAATACCCCCATTTTAGGGATTTACAGGTTGAATGAGAGTGTGTGCGTATGCGTGTACACCAATGCTAGTAATCTCTAGTCTATTCGTACACACACGTCTCACTCACTTTTTTTCTTAACGATTTTTCTTTTCTCCTTTTTTCATGTTCCTACTGATGAGTGCTGCACCATCACCACGGCGACTTGGGATCCCCCGTAATGCTCTAGTGGTATTGCAGTATATGTATAAGTAATAATATATGTGTTTATATGTAAAATGAGAGTATTTTAGTAAATCGTGCTAGAGCGATATCGTATTGGTGCGTACACGAATAGAGATTGGTAGTATTGGTGTACACCAGCTCTATTCGTATACGCACAAATACCCTCAGCTCTAGCATAACTCACTAAAACACTCTCATTACACTATTATATTATTGAATACGGCAAAGAAGTGAAACATAATCAAGTCATTAAAATAGTCTGAACCGTTAAAAAACATTCGATAAACTCATTGGAAGAAATATACAATATTTCTATAATAATAATTAATTATTTTTTTAAAAACGAATGACTTTCGGTGTATGCTGTATGTATGTATGTGTGATAAAGAGAAAAGTCACCCAAGATTTTTTTATACGATGCTATCAAAACCACACTTACATTTACCAAATATATGTACACACACAATACAGGGTGTGGGTGAGCATACGCGGTTCTTATTATTATTATTATTAACATTTAATTGGGTTGAATTAAATTGATTGAAGTGGCGAATCATTCGATGATTATTTTAAATGTACTCGTCGTACAATTTTCTCCGCACTTTCTTTTGTCGATTTTATATAATAAATAAAAGCTGAGTGTGCACTTGGCGCGGACATTGCTTCCTCGTTGTATAAGATAACAAGGCGGAGTCTATCCTTATTAGAGAGTAGGCCACTGGAACATTTTGTGGTAATATTATAATATTGATACGAGGACTGTTGATAAAAAATACTAACCTCAAAATAATGTTTCTCACACGGAGTTACGGGTTACTTCATGTCAGGTTGCACAATATGGACATTGTTGGTGCGCACAATGGATGAGAGAATTATCCGCGAAGGTTTCAGCGACAATGTGGCGACATTATTTGATTCGTTGCAAGAACGTCACTTATCTTTCAAATAGACGCCTTTATAATGTGGCCATATAAAAACTATGTATACATATTTATGCATTAATATATTCATTCATAAATAAATAATGGGATGAACAACTCGAATGAATTTAAATCTTGGCCTTTATACGACCTACGTTTGAAATACGATCCAGGTGCGTTATAAAAAAGTATTGGCAAGGGATTAATACTGTACCACCGATATAGTTAATAGTGTAATGAGAGCGTATGCGTGTAATTCTACTGTAACGCCATCTGGACAGCGCAGATATGTATTTATGCACTTCCAGCTGGCCGCTAAAAGCTACCGCGAATAGCTACCATCCCGCGTCCTTCCACTTGTCACTTGCCACAGTCTCTCATCTTTCATTTCAACACTCACTCCTGCACTGATACATCGGACCCACAATCATAGGGGCAACTACCCGTTCCCTATACTACCAATCTCTAGTCTATTCGTACACACACGACTCACTAACAAACTCTCATTTTGAATACAGCCCATATTATACATTCAGTTGTATGACCTGCATATATATATATATATCCGTCGAAGACTTCTGTAAATTTAATTTTTAATTTATAACATAAACTGGCAACACTCACACTGACAGAATATTTTGAAATACTACTTACTACTTTTGTATTCTGCGTCTCGGCGTTAAAAGTGAATAAGTCAGTAAATATATAAAGATTTATGAACATGTAAGTATTTTCCACTTTCACTATTCTATAAATATTTATACAGCCCGCCTGTAATGGCGACATTATTGAGCGAAGCCAAACAAATCACACAACAATTGAACAATGAATGCGGAAAAATGGCGGACAAGTTTTCACCGGATGCTAATGATAATGATTAGCACGATGCTGCCAAATCAATTATCATAATCATATGCGACATATATTATTATATAAATATAGCGCAATATAAGAGTGTGTTAGTGAGTCGTGTCTGTACGAATAGACTACAGCTTTCATTGTATGCACATTATTACATTCCTCAAAATAAAAGTATTCAATGGATTGTTGTATTTTTGTAGAACAATTGTCAAATGCATAAGCGAAGCAACTAATACTAATAAAGTGCGCATTTTCATACAACAACATCGACGGTATTAGAAGGCCGGACAGCTGCATGTATAAATATCAAGATGGCGGACTAAGCAGACGAGTCTGACTAGGAAAATTACGGTCGTATTCAATATAATAATTTATTGAGTTGTGTGTGTGTGCGTGCGGCGAGTATCAAGTTATAGTCTATTCCTACACACACGATACACTAACATACACTAATGCACTTTATTAATAATAATATTTGTCGATTATCGATTATATGCTATTCGTATACGCACCAATACTATCAGCTCTATTACTACTCACTTAAATTAAATACTGCCGTAAAATTTCCTCTGTCAAACTCATCTGCTTGGTCCGTCATCTTGATATTGTGCGGCCTTCTAATATCGGTGGTATCGATACAACTAGTTGTAAATTGTATATGGCAACACTAAAAATATTTAGATCAGTCGATGGACGAGAGATTTCTTTGTCAGACTGTATAAATTTAAACTGAGATTAGGATTAAGTCAAATTGCTATTACGCTTGTTTCAATTTTGACATCTGCTCTACAAACATTAATAATTACAAGGAATAAGGATGGATTAAGGGGAAGGTATCAGGGCCGTGTTCAATACAATAGTGTAATGAGTAAGTTATAGTCTATTTGTACACGCACGGCTCACTAGTACACTCTTATATTGAATACGGCTCCCGATTAACATGCACAAATGAAAGAATCAAAAATTGTATAAAGTTGGCAGGGGTTTGCGGGAGAGACGTGCATAAAAATACATGCAGTGCCCCCGCCGCCCCCGTGATTTAATCATCAGCACATATATAAACATATATCTACACACAATACATTAGATATACATTTATACATCACAATAATTATGTTTCATCGTCCGTCGCTCCCGAACGCCGCTGCGTCTTCCACACACTCGTTATGAACACCAAAAAGAATGAAGACGGCAGACGAGGACGGTGCGTGAATTAACAAATTACAAAGCTGAGGGTATCCATTGTTAAATTAACTAATGATTCTTTGTACTCGATATAATCATAAAAATCCATCCATCAAGATAATTTGTGCCTCGGCAAAGACACACCGACAATTTATACACAATTATAAATACACGCAACCGAGTTTTTTAAAGGTGATTCAAATAAATAAGAAAATGTGTATTATTCATTCACTTTACATATATTAAAAAAAAAAAAAAATACACTTAATTAATTAATTATAATCTGTAAAAAGGAAATATCACATTTTTATGTTTTTTTTTCATTATTCATAATTTTTCTCTCACTAAACTCACAAATCTAAGTTGAACAAAAAAAAAAAAAAAATAATAGAAGAGGTCATCGATTCTTACTTAAAAAAAAATATACAATATAAATTAAATATAATGACTAATATTTTTATACATTTCATTAAATATAGTATTTTTTTTTTTTTGCCGATTATCCGGTATTTTTACTTGCACATCAATTTAACTAGACTGGTTTCATTTTATGTATGTATTTGCAAATAAGAGAAAAGCTAAAAAAAAAAGAATTAAAATAAAAATAAATGAAAACCTATAATAATAAGAGAATTCGTTAAGTATATTATATTAATATTATAATTTATTCGAGTTCTACACAATTTAAACTGGCATCAAAGAAATATTATCATTAATATATAATTTTTTTTTTGATCATTTTTTTTCATAATATAATTTGAATTGTATAATTTTTTTTTTATTTCATATTATTTTCGGGTCCACCTATTAAAATAATAAATTATATATGTATATAAGAAAAATTCCAAGGTAGAATTATTATTAAATGTAGAAGAATAATTAGTTTATTTTTTTTATATTTTTTTTTATACTGCTGTTGAATGGATGATGGAAAATAAAAGCCGCGTTCACAATGCACCTGAAGATATTCGTCGGAAGCTCGCCGACATTGGGAAATGCATTTAAATACAGATATGGTGATACTTCGGGGGCTGTTTGTCTCGGAGAAGGGGGACGGCCATGCAGTGGTTCAGTCGATGCGTCCCTCCGAAGGCATCTCTGATGATATATAAAGTAACCCGACATCGATGTGTCTCCATGGTGGTCTGTAATCTTTGGTTGTGGAGGCTTAGTTGTCGGAACAGAGCACCGGCACTAGAGGACTGGTGGGCCAATCTTTGGTGTCCTCGTTAAGATCTTCCGAACTTTCGCTGCCCATTCTGCTTCTGGAGTTATCACAATGTTGGTATCCCGCACTGCATTGTTGTTCTTCGATTGTCGGAAGCATACTTGTCAACTTATCCGTGGGCCGCAAAACCTGAGAATAATTTATAAAGTCAAATTAAAATCGGCGGCACTTGAAACATTACGGAATTGAACAATATTCAATGATCGATTTATGAGAGGGCCATTTACTTAGTCTCGATCGACATATTTAAAAACGGTGAAGCAGAAATTAATTTACGTCAATCTATTCACTATAAAAAAAAAACATATCTTTACGATTCATCATTTAAAATATCAAAAGTGTAAAAATATATATAAAAACTTTCAGTTTCACTGCGGTGGGATTTTCAGTATAAAAATGTACCAACAATTTAATTATGGTTAATAAATACGAAGTTTGAGGCAACACTAAATGTCTCACTCAAACATGTCTACTTGCTCCACCATCTTGATATTTAAACATCTAGTTATATGGCCTGCTAATATATCGGTGGTATCGGTCATGGCACTGACAGTGTAGTACGACCGTATTCAATATAATAGTGAAATTAGTGTGTGCGTGTACGCCAATACTACCAAGTTCTAGTCTATTCGTATACACACGACCCTCTTATACACTCTTATATTAAATGCGATGTATCCATTGTTACCATGAAAAATTGCATATTTGGTCATACTGATGATGATGATAATATACATTCGTCATTTAAAATATCAAATTTAATTATGGTTAATCAATACCACATATAACTGGATGTTTAAAAATCAAGATGGTGGACCAAATCATGTCGGTTTGTGAGTAATGTCGCCTCTTGTTATTACCACTGATAAGAATGCCAGATAACTGGATGTATAAATATCAATATGGCAGACGAAGCAGATGAGTCTGAGTGAGACAATTAGTGTTGCCTCGGTCAAACTCATCAGCTTGGTATTTACACATCCAGTTGTATGGCCTGCTAATATATCGGTGGTATTGGATTAATACATATTTAAAATCTCTCGATATTAATCATACCTTCATGGTTCTCGAGCTGAGTCTCCATATGAGCCTGTGACGATGAGGTGTCTTCTGTCTTGCATTATACCGCTCCAGTACACCGACTACAGTTTGATGAGAGGCGTAGAATGAGTCGTAGCTGATTTGACAAATCCTCTGCAATTCCATGGCGAAATCGACAAGGCGTGACAGATCTTGAAGGTGATCTCTGGATGAAGACGAGGCACGCTGCATGAGCTGAGCATCTGCTACAATAACGAAACAAACAAATTAGCATCTATTATAATATCAAGTATTATTAAAGGTGACTTACTTAGTTGTGTGCAGAGCAAGACGAGAGCGAGCTCACAGGAGCGGATGTTGCAACAAGCAGCGTCGCAGGCCAATATTTCGAGCCGGTTTATTGTCTCCGTGTCTCTGATGAGGGGTAGAAGTGCCGAGTGGAGATTCAACGAGCGAGAAGCCCATGTGAAGAGAGCGCTCAACAATCGCACCCATTGCACCGGTGTTGTGGCTTCTCCCACGCACGACAGCTTCTCTTCGACGATGGCAGACATCCTGCGTACGTCACCCGCCGTGCATTTACATTGCGAAATTGAAACTATAAATAACAATCAATTAAATAAATGAATATAATCATGAAGCCATTATTATTAATATACAAAAATACTAACTCAGATCTTCGACACTGATCGGCGGCAGCTGAGGTCGGTGAGATGCAATTGCAATGTTCATGCACGAAACTGAAATACACGAGATGTGACACGGTCTAACCTGGAATTAAAAAAAATAAAAACAATTTAAACACTATCCAAGTTTCTGAAGAATACACACAGTCACGATAATTAAAAGGAAAAAAAAATATTTTTTAAATTTTTTTTTCATTTAGATTATTTGAAACATCGGATTATCGAGACTGACATTTCAATTTTATTCAAATAATAAATGTTTATTCGCGGTAAACAAAATAAATGTAAAATTGTACAAGTTAAGCTGTATAATTAAATATTTCCGAGAATCGCAATGGTTAGTTCAACTTAAAAGGTCGAGTCAAGTTAATTCTTGCTTGATTTATGAATAAACACAACTGTACACAAGTCAACTTGAATAAATTACACATACATTATTCTTATCTTTATCCTGATATTTGAATATTTTTATTGATGTACGTCATAATCAATATTTGGTGTCTTTGAAAAATAAATGAGATTATTAATTTGATAAGCAATAAATTTCCAAACCCCTGTATTTGTGTAACATTGAATAGTTATAATCCAGACTTGACAACACATAATGAAAATAATTCCTTGTATATTTATACAGATGTTGTGTACGTCAATAGCGTCACAAAAACAAGAAATAGTTTAAATACTGGCCGAAGTTCACCGAACTGAAGAATACTTCTAATCTCGTTCATGCACTGTCCCAATTTTTGCACATATTAGATAATATAATGTTCACGAATGAAAAAAATCTATTTCCAGTGTAGCATGCATAATATCCAATCACTCACGTAGCTCACATGTAAACATCACGTGATAGTAAATAAAATGTGTACGGCTTCTGTTATCTCTCCTCATTGGCGCGTACTGCCAAACATGGACTCTTTTTTATTATTATTGAAGCATAAAATGGACATTAGATAATACACAATTGAATTATATTTAGATAGGGTCATTGTGAACAATTCATGAATGGAATACAATCGTCGTAAATGCAATTCGTTGTGCCTTACCTTCATTTTGGTGAGGAATCTGTCGAGGAGGTTGATGGCATGGAAGAGTACATCGGTGGGGAGATTATACCAAACTTTGAGACAACGCAACACATGCACGGCTCCATCACGAGTACCAGCTGATATTTCATCACGCTGTAAATAATATTTAGAATTAATACAAAATTAAAAAGCTATATGATGATAATAATAATACCTGAGGAGAAACAGGCAACACCAGCCTTGGTTGGAATTTTTCCTCCACTTGTAGATATTCCCGCATAATATTGTACAACTCTTCAACATCAGCATCACGGAATGGATTCTCAGCGATGAATTGCTCTTCACTGTCCATACACTCGTCGGTGTCTTGCTGAATACATGCAGCGTTAACATTTCCAGCAGCCGCAGTTTCTTCCGGTGTAACTTCATCACAGTAAGCCATGATAACGTCCAACTGTTCAACGCGAGCCTTTGTAATTGTGGGTGTTTCTATGCTGCGACTAGTTTGAGGGACATCTTTTATCTGAGGATATTGCTTGATTGGGGTTTCGTTACGGAAAAGCATTGATCTGTCGGCATTGTGTTGTATTTTCTTGCTGAGTGCATTTCGGAATCCTGTAAATTAAAAAAAAAAATGTTAATATTTTGATATTGTATTGTATATTTATCGAACTGACCTGAAGCATCGTTCCTGTTTAAGTTGGTGTCTTGGAACTTTTTTGTAGAGTACCTGGTGGTCGAGGCATGATGTTTGTTGGGCCGGTCATCCCTTAGACGCGGCCTGCTATGTCGGGATCTCCTCGGCGGCCTGGTGTGTCTCCTCCTCGCGGCAGCATCCGGGAACTGCGGCTTCCCATCGCTAGGTTCCGGCTGCCGCTGCATTACCTCGAAACCGAGCGCGTAGGGCCTAGTACCTGACATTGTCAACAAACAAAACGGGGGCGAACGGTTCAGTCTTTGCAAATAAAAAAATCAAACGAGACTGGTTACCGTCAGGGTGACGGAGTCCAGATACACTTGGATCCGGAGATCGAGAGGTGGAAAAGGACTATGATTCCGTCCACCGGTGACTAGAAATGCTGTTTTGTTGAAAAACTGGCACTTAGCAACCGGTGAGGACCCCCGAAAACAGAACAGAGCTCCGGGAGGCGGAGCAGAGTCTTTCAGGTGACTATGCGCAAGGTGGTTGAACACCCGCACAGGCCGTCTCAACTGAGGAAGGGGTAAGTGTATCTCTTTGCAGGGACGACACTCCGCCACCAACAGTCGGACTGCTGCTTCAACAGCGATTATAAAAAAAAGGGGGCGGGGCTTTTGGATAACCCTGAAGCCCACACGAGGAACTGAATCGACTCGCTCGTATCTCAGCTTCGTGAGCTGGTCACTTATTATTCTGCGCTTCGGATTTGTTCGAAGGACAATTCCTTGGCAATTATGAATTTGTTAAATTCACCTGAAATTAACAATAGCAGGTGAGCACCAAAATTACAAATAGCTGAAAACGAACATTACTTATTATCTACACACGGCACATCCGATTGGTATTGGAAAAGTACTTATCGCATTATCTTCGTCCATCACGAACAAAACAAACAAATGCAAAATACTTGACATTGTCAAAAACAATTTTCATTTAATTAAATCGAAGCGATTGCGTGAGATTTCTCTCGGTAAAATATGTACAAAAGAGAGCGCGAAGTGTGTAAAAATTAACACACTTTCTAATAAAAATATTCTTTCAGTGACCAATTAAAAGCAGGTCAATCTTTGGATCGTGCAATATTTTGTAAAACTAACAGTCCAGGTTCTTTGGCCTCGATCCAAATAGACGCGCGGACGTTAAGCACCGCCCACGGGAAGACTTTCAAGGTCGGCGTACCTTCGCCTCGATCACGTAATCATTAAAAATCGCCAAGATGTCAACACAACATTACGTCATATTATAATCGGAGAGGACTTTCGCCAGTATCTTCTTTGTCTCCTTGCGTAATTTAATATTTTACATAATATATTTTTATGAAAAACAAAAAAATAATAATAATTATATGCATTAATATATTTGCTAGTAAAAATAATTACATTTAAAAATGGAAAAATACTATGTAATTAACGAACGAGTGCGAGAGAGATAGCGAATAATCGGTATAGCTCTATCTCACTCGCTCCCGGTTCCGTGACATCATTAGACGCGGAAGGTTCCAGATAACGGAACTTGAGGAATTGACAATGAAACAGGCCAAGGGGCGTGGCTAAGCAGCTGCAGGACCTGATCAAGGCCTGGAGTTGCATCATTATGAGCTTGTAATAAGTAAAGTCAAGGTGACAGATTAGAGTGATGGTGTACTCGGCCTGGTCCTGGCGAGAACACCAGCGCGGAGGGGGCGGGGCCTATCCTTACCCGGATGCTAGCGGAGAAGAGCAAAGCTGAACTACAAGGACGCCACTTCTACAGGAGCACTGTCACCGGCCCGCTGGTCAGGGGTACTGACATGACCGCCATTACTACACGCCAGCCGACCAATCAGAGCGCGCGCACACAAAGTAGTCCCTCCCAAACATTCCACCCCAAAAACCCCCCTTTCCACTGATCGAAACCAAAAAAAAAACATTTATTCAAACACAACTATTTTTTATCTTTCAAACGACACCAATTTCGCATAATAACTCAAAGATTAATTTTTCAAAACTTATTTGAAATTCGAAAACTTTTTCCACCAATCGGAGCGCGCGTCAAACAAGTAGGCCCTTTTGATGAATTACCTGATGAAGAAGTCGAGCACGGTGTTGCCAGAAGCGAGCATCCTAGAGATGATAGTTTACTATTGCTTTCAAAACTTCCATCGCCCTGTATTGATGATTGTGAAGCTGGTGATAGGTCCGGCGGTTCCTCGGCGAGGATAATGAAGGCAGGAGCATCTCAGTGAGGCGGGGCTGTCTTCTGGATCCTGGCTGCTGGTGGAGAATCACCACAAAGGACACTTGGCAACGTCGCGCGATTTCACCACAGATTAATTTGAATTTCGAACACCCTTTTCCCACAACTGTGATATGAGACACTAGTTTTAGTATTGGTGATACTCTATGTTAGTAATGGTTGTCGTTCCCTGAGCGATCCTGCTCACTGCTCACTGCTCACTGCTATTAGTACGACTGACCTGTGGCGTCCTCTTGCGTCCTCTTGCGTCCTCTTGCCGCCCGCGAAACAACAGTAAACAAAGAAACCGTCAGCTGTCACTAACACACTCACACTTCCCCTCGACACACATACGCCAAGGCGAATACACCAGCGACGCCAAGCGACACCAGCAAAACCACTACATTCTAAATTCAAAATAACAATTCAATAATAATATACAACAAAAACAAAAGAACACTCATCAATCAATGAATAAATGATTAACAATAAAAAAGAAACAATAATCTTTTAATCCATTAAAATGATTATAATGCAATAAATTGATGTAATCGTAATAAAATTAGGGCGTGGCACAGTAGTAGAAACACAAAGGAATTATTATATGTATTTCGATGGGTGATTGACACAAGAACATATCTACAAAAAGTCATGCTAATTGTATCCATACCAGAAAAAACAGGTTTTTGCTCAAAATTGTAGAGCACTGCGCGACTTTATTATGTGGTAAAATGTATTATTGTATTAAATATTATATTAAATATATAAATATTAAAATATTCATAATTATATATCAATTTTTTAGTTTGTCCCATGAATATTATAAAAATAAGTAAGATAACTGTAGATGTATACCATTTAATAAGGGCAAGAAAATCGTTTCACTACTATACATATACCGGCTGTGGCCACCTGCAACACTAGTTACACTAATATAAAGCACTGCATTAAACCCACTTGGACTAGGTCTGCTTATATGTATGTTTTGTAGATACATTTTTGTGTTAATAACCCATGCATTTGTTCAAATGACAAATAAAAATAATATTTACAACAAGTTGTATGCACTTAAATAAATTTTATGCTATTTGAACGAAGAGTAAAGGTTTGTAGTGAGAATAAAAATAGAATTATTATGAACAATTTAATTGATTATATGTATGTATAAAATGAACAAAGAGAACAATGGGAAATTTTTCAATACAAACATAAGAAACACAGATTATTCATCTACAATTTTGATTTGATTTAAAACAATCTGTCTTCAATTTGAATGAAATTCATATATTTTTTCATATAGGTGACAAATTCTATAATATATGAGAGAAAGTAGAATCTCGACTGATTCTTTCTTGAATCTTAAAAAAATAAAATATACGCAGAATCGTACGATTTCGCGCATATTTTTATCGGACTTGTTTATAACGAACGCGATAAAATTCCGTACAAACAATGAACAACAAAACACTTTTTTGTCATTGAATGGTTATTTTTAATGATCGTCATCCAATAAAGGACATTAAAATACATACATCTCGAGATTCTCAATGTATGTGTAAGTTTTATATAGAATTTGCGCAATTTTTATTCGATAATTCGTTTATTAAGAATATATACCCGCATTTATCGTTATTAATATAAAGTAGGATGACAATTAAATGGATTTTGATAAACGTATTTCCCGCATTCATCGTTTACTTTAATAAATAGACCACATCTTGAGTTCCTCAATGTATGTGATAATTGTATAGAATTTGCACTATTTTACTACATTGATCGTTTATTAAGAATATTTACCCGCATTTATCGTTCATAACATACAGCAAACTCTTAATAGATATAATTTTTATGTATGAAACACCGCATTAATTAAAGATTGTTATTATAGAATATATTAACATCTTGAGTTCCTCTTTGTTATATTGAATTTACACTATTTTTCTCAAATAATCGTTTATTTGATACATTCGACCGCATTTATCGTTATAAATATAAAGAAGACTGTTGATTTGTTCTATTTTGATTACATTTTCCCGCATACATCGTTTATTTTAAAAATCCCATATTTAATAGATCACATTTTGAGTTCCAGCATGTGTGTGACATTTATATAGAATTTGCACTATTTTATTCGATTATTCGTTTAATAAGAATGTATACCCGCATTTATCGTTCAAAACATACCTAAGAGTCTTAATAGATTCTATTTGTAATAATAAAATCCCGCATTCATCGTTTATTTTATTAAATAGACATCTCAAGTTCCTCTATGTATGTGATATTTGTATAGAATTTGTACTATTTTACTACATCGATCGTTTATTATGCACATATACCCGCATTTATCGTTATTAATATAAAGAAAGATACATAATAATTACTATTTGATTGATATCTATCCTGCATTCATCGTTTATTTTTAAGAAAGTTCATTAAATCTTGAGTTCCTGAATGTATGTGTGATATTTGTATAGAATTTGTACTATTTTACTACATCGATCGTTTATTAAGAATAAATACCCGCATCTATCGTTATTAATATAAAAATAATTATTATTTGATTGATATTTATCGCGAATTCATCGTTTATTTTAACAAATCCCATATTAAATAGATCACATATTGAATTAATGTATGTGATATTTGTATAGAATTTGCACTATTTTACAACATTGATCGTTTATTAAGAATATATACCAGCATTTATCGTTATTAATATAAAATCACATATGCAATAATGTATTAATGTTTTAGTTGAATGTTTTCATTATAAATATTAGTGTTGCTAGGTGACGCCGTGCAAGGATATGCTAGCGATGACGCGTGCTCGCTATCTCTGTCTATCGCGTTACTAATCGCGATAAATAGAAGAGACGGCAATACATTTGCATCATCTTCTCACCAATACATACATATCGTATCGTGTGTATATATTACAAGTGTTTGAGTGTGTGCAGTACGCAATTGCATCAGCCCGTGCCGATGCACGCTGAACGCACCAGGTGCGCAAAACTAAACACTAATCTTAATATATACAGATAACTCGATACATTACAATAAAGATGTCCCCTAACATTAAAAACACAATGGGATCATTGTCAGCACACTAGCTTATCATCAAAGAATACAATCCAGTTACTTTTAGTATTAGAATCCTATTAGTTTCCGAATAAACGATGAATGCGGGAAATATACCTGTAAAAAATGAATTATTATCAATGCTACTTACTCTTGTGTACGTTTATAACGATAAATGTGGGTATATATTTTTAATAAACGATCAATCGAGTAAAACAGTGCAAATTCTATACAAATATCACATACATTGAGAAACTAAAGATGTCATCTATGTAATAAAATAAACGATGAATTCTAAATAAACATTTATAAAATAATAATTAATAATAATGCTACTTTATATTTGTAACGATAAATGCGGGTTTACATTCTTAATAAACAAGCAATCGAGTAAAATGGTGCATATTTTATACAAACATCACAAATGTATATTCAGAAACTCAATTTGTCATCTATTTCATAAAATAAACGATGAATGCGGGAAAAGTATATATCAAATAATAATAATTATTAAAAATGCTACTTTATATTAGTAACGATAAATTTGGATATACATTCTTAATAAACGATCAATGTAGTAAAATATTGCAAATTCTATACAAATATCACATATTAAGAGGAACTAATGATGTGATTTATTTAATATGGGATATATTAAAATAAACGATGAGTGCGGGAATATATGCTGATTATTATAAAAAAGCATTATATAACATGACAAATTATCCAGGATATTATTGTATTATACATATCATAATTTCATACATTATACATTTACTAAAAAATATCACAATGTAACGGTCAGCGTACAATAAAAAGCGATAACGTCAAAAATCAACCGTTTTTCATTTGAATAAATACTCAATTTAATGTGATGAGAATGTGTTAGTGAGTCAAGATAGAGTTGATAGTATCGGTGCGTATAGGAATAGATTAGAGCTTGGCATTTTGGTGTACAAGCATACGCACCGCACCCAAACACTCTCTATCTATTTATATTCAAATACCTCGATTTTTTCAATACCCCAGAGATCGGAAAAATTAACATAGGCATGTGTGCGTGCGTTGCATATGCGTGTACACCAATATTACCAAGCTCTATTAATATACGCACCAATGCAAACAGCTCTAGCACGACTCATAACATGGAAAAGAACTTAATTCCTTGATAAGTCTCCCCATAAAATTGCAATCAATCGAACTAAAATTGACATTCCTCTATTTTTTCATTCCCCTTGATGCCGGGAAAATCTTTATAAGTACTTTCTTCCGGAAATTATAAAACAATGGCTTTGTTTAATGAATATGTGAAGGAAGATATTAATTATAGAGATTCTCACGGTTGTTAATAAGCCCTGGAATTAATAATAAGTACTCGAGCTCGCAAACCCGGAGCTGATAAAACCTGAAAGTTGACTGCTCTGTGCAGAGCGTCACGTAGCATCGTCCTCGTATTCATGGTGATCTGCTTCTGAACAATTCATTTCAACCAACGATAATGTCTTGAGGTCATTGTGCAATGTTTGGACGAGGTCTTGGCATCCCACAGACCCGCCATACGGAAGTCCTCATACTTAGGGACCTAATAAAAATGATCAATGCCATTAGTTCCCAAATGAGGTCACACATCGACCAGAGCGACTAGAAAAATTCGATTAATATACTTCAATCAAAATCACATTCATTAACAATTACATCGTCGGGCCTTGTGTTTTTGTTTATGATGGCGTAGTTTACGAAAAAAATCAAACTACGTTCATGCCTAATGTACGAAGTCGTGAAGGTCGCTTGAACTGGTTTTCGTATCGAGCAAAAAAAATAGTACCGACGGGCACAAGTAAACCAGTTTCAATAATTTGTTTTTGTTATCACACATACATTACGATGTCGCTATTTATAAATGTGCAAATATGAACGCACAGCCATAAAAGATGTCAACTGTCACAATTCAAAACGGAGATGGCAACAAGCTTTTGAATGAAAAAAGTATGATGTAATTTACATTGTATATTATATAGAAAACCGCAATGACTTATCAGTACGTCTTTTATAATAAACACATGATGGGATCCAGAATTTAAAATAAATTTCATTAAAATTCATCATGGGAAACAAAGTACTACCGTCCGAAGTTATAAATAACGATTTTTCATATAGATACGAGTAGAATGTATTACTCAATGCCTTCATTTTGGCATTCTTCGTGAATCATCTTTGGTGTCATGGCTAAAAGTGAGATTGCAATATATTTAAAAATCTTTGGGTCAACGAATTTTTAATACTGCTTAGCATTCGAGTGTATTGTTGGAAAAAAATCAATTGTTTCATTGCAAACCCACGAAATACCGAGAAATATTGTCCAGTGTCCATTGTTGCATAAGAGATTATTCGAAGTATTCGACATTGTCATTATTTTAGGAACGGAGGGCCGGTCGAGGTTTATTTTAGCGAAATGATAACCCACTTCACTTGCGTAGTGCCATTTTAAATGGAACACGGTCGCACTTTCTTTTTCTTGCGTACGTGAATACATTCATGATGGTTGGTTATTTATAGATTTATGAACAGGGGACCAAAATAATATTAAGAATGTTATCGAGAAAACAAAGCTGACTGCAAGATAATTTATTTTAATCTTTTTAGATAGTTCGTATACGTATAGAAATAATTAATAATAGTAAGCAAAGTAAGGACTTTATTATATGTTTTATCATAAAAATCATTTTAATGCAACTATCTATTTAAAATTAAAATTAATTTACAATGTTATGGCCAAGAAAAAAACAAATACTTACTACTACTCGCCGTTATAAATAAAAAAACTCTTTTTTTAATATTAGTGCTTCGATTTTTCACAAAAAGTATTAAAATAAATATGTACATATTTTTTTATATTTTTCGAAGGCAGATGGTAAATTGATATGTATTAATGCGAAAAAGACAAAGATAAATAGTCAGTATTGCAAAAAAAGAAAGCATTCGAAGTGTTTGAACTTAAATTTCTCAATATAAAACGATTGCAATGTGTAATTTGTAAATAAAACGTGAATTTGAAAAGGCCGATATGTATGATTGCACCATAGATCGGTTGAGCGGTGTGTTAGTGTGTCAGCTGTCAGGAGCCGGAGCGATGCTGCAGGGCGGGGGCGGCGCTGGTCCAGGAGCAGGACAAGGAGGGGCGGCGGCGGGAGCAGGAACAGTGGCGGGGGCGGGGGCAGGGGCAGGGACAGGGGCGGGGACAGGAACAGGAACAGCAGCAGTGGCGGGGGCGGCCGGCGTGGGAGTCAGCGAGTGCTTCACCGTGGGCAGCTGCGTGTGGTGCCGCACATGTGTAGGGCAGGAACTCGAGGGAGAAGTCGTGGCCTTTGAAGCAAACACCAAGATGCTCGTACTGAAGAGTACTGCGGCCAGTGGACGGGCTGACCTGCATGACGTGCACATTGTTAACCTGGCGCTGGTCAGTGACGTGCGCATCAAGAAGGACGCCGCGCTAGCCACGCCCACTGCAGAAGCCCCGCCCACTCCTGCTCCTCTACCGCACTCCTTGAACCTGAATCTGCTGGAGAGGAGGTGCAAGAAAACCATCGATGAGAAGCGCCGGGTGGTGAGTGCTCTTAACTAGTAACTACTATTGCTGACGGGTCACTCGATAACCCTTAAAACTAAATCAAACTCTTTATTTCAGATAGCGGCGATGACTTGTGATGACCCAGAAGGCCAGCGGTTGTTCCTCACGATCGCCAAAACGATAAAGGACGTAACCTGGTGCGGCCAAAACATTAAAGTCTTCAACCAATTAATGATCACACCTCCTTACAAGGTATACTTTACTAACAAAACCAATGGGTATTTTCCGTTCATTTATACACTTGTTTGACGAGGTTATTATGATAACCAGAAATATATTCATAAAACAGCATAATCATTCAAGGAAATGATTATACCTTTATTAAAATTCATAATCCAAACTTCACTCAGTCAATGTGACTGGAACTTGATATAAATAAAACTCAATTTTGCTTGTTTTAGGTGGAGAACATTTGCGGTGATCCTGACTCAAAAGAGTACATGCACATAAAGAAGGTTGTGGAGCGACACATACGAGAGCGCACTATACAGAATAGTGTGCTCGGTGGCGGCGGAGGCCACACCACACACGAGGCGCAAGCAGTCTCGGCAGCCCCGGTCGTCACCACCACGCGGCCCGGACTCTAGTGAATAATCATACTTTAGTCGAGGCCCCGCCTTAACCGCAGTTTTCACGCTCGATCCACCCAAAGTTTCATTCCTCGGTACGCTCGGTGATACTGAATTAATAAAAGTATTGAGCCGGTACTCTTGACACTTTTTTACTCGGCAAAGCATTTATGTGTTTTTTGTAATTGTTAATGTGATGGCGACACGGCGATGGGAGGCGGGGCATAGAGTAGGTGTACGTTATAAAATGAATAGACTCGTATCTGAATTATGTATGCAGCATGTGCCAAAAGAATCCATTTTAATTTTCTTTTATATACATCTCTGGCTTTTTTTTATATACTTCTTCATACACAGTGCTTCGACTGAATCATTTGAACTTGTGAAAAAAAAAACATAAAAATGTTCAACCAAAGAAGTGTGTCTTCGAGTCGATTTACTTGTCAATGTTAAAATTTATCTTTATATGTATATCTATATGATTTTTTTTTGTATATTTGCGATGAAAGTGAAGAATGCAAGCAGTATGCAATTGATCAGCCTTCCAAATCTGTAATTTTGTAACTACAGCTCGGCTTGTTTTTCACCATCGCTACTTTATATATGTATATATATAATTATTATTCTGTGTGATTGGCGACGGATGAACGAGGTTACGGGAGATTCTTTTGGAGCATTCTGATTCAAGGTCGCGTGAAGTGGTCTTCGCAGAGTTGGCGCGGTCGCCACAGCACTCGAAAATCTATAATCCCCTTTTTTTATATAAATAAAATTTATATACATATATATATTTCAAGATGTCAGAGTGCGAGAGCAACTGCGCCTTCTCACCGAATGGAGTGATATTTAATATAAAAAAAATTAAAAAATGTTTTTCAAAATATCATTCCGTGTTGTCATTTCATATCGAATTACTCTTATGACCTTTTAATCCCAATTGAATCAATAATCATCATCAAAGATCTCAAAAATTATCATTTATTTAAACAAATTATAAATATATTTGCTTAAGGTGTCCAAGTTAATTTGTGATATTCGTTAATAAATGCACTTTAATACAGTATATTCATAATTTTTTTAAATCAATTAAAATGTAATTGATTAGTTATTTTTAAAAGATCTTTATACATACTGATGTTAACATTATAAGTAATTTATTTATTTATAAACCTTAAGTACAATTATTGTATGATGAGGTAAGTAGAATTATTTTTTCCTTTTGCTCGGTGATTCTTCTTCATCTTTGTCTTCTTGTTTTCTCTTGGAGTCCCTCCGTCCTTGCGAGTCTTCAGATACTATTTCGAGCCATTTCATCCGGTGCTCTTCGGGACTGTAAGCCCAGCAGATCATCTTCAGATGTGCATTGCTTGGATTTCCATTATCTTCGAAAAGGTCTTCTTCTCCAATCTAAAAGTAAAAAATAATTATTTAAATTTTTATTTATATTTTTATAATTATCTCACCTCTTTTTTAATCTCCTTCAAAGTGTTGTTCCTCACGATGTCCCACGTGACACCGGA